>JAJOOO010006249.1:0-61307 GCA_029582685.1 Solanum piurae
AAAAACGACCAAACCCCAATCTCTGTCCATCACAAATATAATCACGACTCCCTTCCCTATATTACCCCACACAATCACTACACAACAAGTTTTACACCTCCGCCTTGTCCTCACCGTCTCCCCCGTCGACCGTCGTCTTCCTTACCGCCGGCACCATCTCTCCTCCCTTCAATCGACTACAATTTTCGTATTAATACTGACAAAAGAGGGAAGAAAACTCGAACAAAGTCATGGCGATGAGAGACTTGGTCACCGGTGCTCCTAGTTGTGGCGAACCTTCTTCTTCTTCTAATCCACTTGGTGCTCTCGCTAACGCACTCATCGGTTCATCATCTAAGACTCAGGTATATCATAATTCTCTCTTCCTTCGTGAAACAGCAGCTTATGAATACTGAATTTGGACCGAAATGGATGTATATTATTCTTATTAAGATGAAATTGTACTTGATTGATTGATATATAATCTCATACACGAAGAAATTTGTTCATCCATGTCTTCTATCTACTTGTTTGTTTACGTATTTCGTGTTAAATTGCTAACAAATTAGTTAGATTTGCTAATTGAGTTGAGTTTAGTCGTTGAAGCATGTATAGATTTTCAAATAGAGAAAATCTAGATAAGGTCATTGTTTATAGCTGTGGTATTTTTGAAGCGTATAAGCAAGCAGCTTATTAATACTGAATTCAGAGTGAAATGGATGTATATAATTGAGATTAAGGTGCAGTTTATTTATTGATATATACAGTCTCATACACGAAGAATTTCATTCACAAATGTTTTTCTAGCTGCTTGTTTGTTATGTATTTCCTTCAAATTGCTGACGAATTAGTTCGATTTGCTAATTGTGAATCTGTGCAGATATTTGTGTAGTTGAGTTTAGTCCACTTTTATAGGCACATCACTTCTTCTATAGGTTGAAGAACATATAGATTCTCAGCTGAGAAAACCTCGATAAAGTTATTGTATGATTGCTCTTAGGATAATTTATGACTGGGAAGTGATTACTACTGTGGTATTTTTGAAGCATATAAGCAAGCAGCTTATTAATACTGAATAAGAGGAAATGGATATTATTATTGTGTTTAAGGTGCAGTTGATTGATTGATTATTTGATATACAATATCATACATGAAGAAATTCGTTTACATGTGTTTTTTCTAGCTGCTGGTTTGTTACGTATTCCTTTAAATTGCTGATTTTTTTTTCTTTCAATTTGCTAATTGTGTAAATGTGCAGAACTTTATGTAGTTGAGTTTAGTCCATTCTAATAGGGACACCACTTATTTTGGGTTGAAGTACCTATAAATACTCAACTATGTAAACCTCTATAAGGTTATTGTTTGGTTTCTCTTTTGAATGATTCTTGACTAGGAAGTGACTGATAACTATGATATCTTGGAGCATACATAAGCAAGCAGCTTATTTATACCACTTTCAGACCGAAATGGATGTATATTATTGGGATTAGGGTGCAGTTGATTGATTGATTGATATAAAATCTCATACACAAAGGAATTCTTTCACCGATGTTTTTCTAGCTAGTTGTTTGATACGCATTTCAAGTAAATTGCTAATGAATTAGTTTAACTTGCTAATAGTAAATCCCAGCAGAGCTTTCTGTAGTTGAGTTTAAAGTCTACTGTATACTAGGAATAGGCGTCTCTTAACGTCTACTCTATACTAGCATTAGCATAGTTGTTAATTGTATTGGTTACATAGATGTAGCTATAATGAACAATTTTGTGGACAGAAATAGCCTGAGGACACAAATTAAGTCTGGATTGGCTTAAATGACATTTCAGCTTAACCTTCGGGGTGGCCCAGTGGTTTGGGCTTGGGACTTCCATGTTGGAGGTCTCAAGTTCGAAACCCCTTGCCAGCGAAAGCAAGGGGTTTGCCTTCTAGGTCGAGCTCGTCGCACCGGGCTAGCCTAGTGCGGGTTACCTCTCCTATGTGATTTGCGAGCTATTGCATAGGAGCGGGGGTTTTACCCTGTGCGCACCCATAGGGTAGCGGCTGCAGGCTTGCCTTGTCATAAAAAAAAAAGACATTTCAGGTTCAAAGTGTATTGTGTGTAGATGTGTTATGGACTTGCATTAACTTGAATAATGCTTCATCTCTCTTATAGGAGAGGCTAAAAGAGATCCCTACATCAGTAAGTACATCGTCCAATGGCAACTTCCTTGCGGGTGTTGAAGAACCATTTGTCTCACTTCCAGGATCAGAGTTTGAACATCCACTTCAGCCTAATATTCAGGTTAATGTATATAGATGCTTGTGGGTTGAGGAGGGATCCAACTTTGAGTGCATTACTCATTTGTAATACAACTTTCTCAGGGTTCCCAATTCCTTCAAGGGTTTCGTTCTGCTGATCAAAATAGGCTCTCTGATGCTTGGGATGAGATACAAAGGCCACAACTTCCTTTTGCTCATGGAAGTCAGAGCATGACAAACATCCCTTTGGAGCATGCTCGGCTTCAACCAGATTTAAATGGTAACACTAAACAGCCTCTTCAATCATTACTTTATGAATTTGAACACGATTAATATGCAAATGGGTTTGTTGTGTGTATTTGTCAATATGGCACTGAAAAACGGTAGTAGAAGACTCCCTATGTGTGTGTGAATTATACCGTGGATGGAGGATACTCATATTTGATTGTTGAAAAGCCTATACGAGTTCATTTATTGTGCTTCAACTTTTCAAAGGACATGATAGATATCGATATCGTCTATCATATAGGTAAAAGGCACATCTGAGAAAAGGATTGAACTTGTACCTGGATGGCATTTCACATTTCCAACTTGGTGCTTTCCTTTTATTGTTGGATCATTAGTGAATATCGATAAGTTTATGTGGATGGTGATTGCAAATATGTGTGAAGAAAATAGTATGATATGAGGAACTAATTTCATAAACTTTTTTTTATGTTCATATGAGTTTGATTGCCTTTTCCCCAATCTAGGGCCTCCACAACAAGTATTGTCAAGCTTTCTGCACTCGTTTGTCAACAGCGGTCATGGTGGTGTTCCGTTTCGTCCTGCTTCACTGCCATTATTAGGTTTATCAGAAGGTGACAAGCAATGCATACGGGACCGTAGCACGATCATGGCCCGACATTTTTTTGCTGATAAAACTGAAGACTTCATAAATGGACAGGTTTGGTTTCTAGCTATGTAATGCTACTCAATTATGACACTGAGGTACTATCATTCAGTCTTAAATTCTGAACTATTTCAGATATCCATGCAAAAAATTTCACCAGTCTTTTGTAATAAATTTTACCTTTTTTCGAACTAGAAATCTAGTATGGTATGAGAAGTAGACATTGGTTAGTTGATGGAAGACAGAAAAATAACTATCTCTTCCGTCTGGTGGTTCAATGTAAATATCCAAAACAGAAAAAAGTAGCTTTCTTTGGTGATGTGATGTGTGAATAATGATGTTTGCGAACTGTATTTTCCATCCATCAGAATTCATTAGTAGTTGTGAGATTTTGTATATGTATTTGTTAAGTCTTAGCCTTTCCGAACTCATGGCAGTTACACAAAGTTTCGTCTCATCTCTTTTGGACTATAAAAAGGAAATTGATAGGGCATGGAATATGGTTCCACTTGTGCTAATGTGGGTTGTTTTGAGAGAGAGAAATAGGAGAGCTTTTGAAGGTGTAGAGTCGAGTTTTTCGCAGTTGAGAAGCAGTCTTCGTTCACTTATTTTCTTTTGGTGCTCACACAAAAGTCCCTTGATGTATAGAGGATTGGTTGGAGTTTGTTGAGAATCGTATCTTTTTGAAAATTCTCTACTTTTTGCTATAACTCTTGTATACAATCCTTATGCCATGTTTATGAATGAAAATACTTTTACTTGATCAAAAAAACAAGGAAATTGATAGGTAACTAGGAAATCCAAACAGATGTGAGGACTGAGAAGAATGAGTTTTATGAGCAAGAAATAACAATAATTGTTGTTTCAACTCCACTGACAGAATACTATGGTTTGATGAGTGAGAGGAAAGATTGTTGTTTCAACGGTAATACTGTATGTGCTGCTTTGGTCCTTCAATTATTCAAATGTGCCAAAATATGTCTGTGCTCACTGTTGTTTATCTATTTTGCTTCCTATAACTATTGTATAACTAACTAACTGTCTTATTCATCAGGTTAATGCTCTATTGTCTTCATTAGAAATTGATAATCATGTTAGGGCAAGGGGCCCTGTGCCTGGAAGATATCCCGAGCTTGAGGAGTATTGGAATGAGTCATTAGCTATGAAACCTGTGCCTCATGTTGCAGATGGATGGATTAATGAGTTTGCGCAGAACCGAGTAGGACATGCTGACCCCAATGCTTGGGCCCAATCATTTGAACAACAACATGGTGCTAATGGCTGGGCATCTGAATTTGAGCATGTAAGATAAAGAGAAGAATCTACCTCTATGAATATTGTCATACTCGGTGGAATTATATTCATCATAGAATATTTGGATCTTTACCGAAAAAATACGTATAATTTGGATACAAGTTCTATTAAACTGTCAGATTAACCTTCTGAAGAAAATGCATCCGAGCTGAGTAGAGAGTACAGTTACATGTAGATGGACACATGATGGGAGGTGGATTAGAGAGATCATACTAATTATGTTTATAGAATTTGTATTCTTTAGCAGTTATAGACTAAAGCATCCTTTATATATAAGCAATACAGAAACATACATGCTCACCTATGCGCACACAAAATCATGGAGAGAGTGGAAGCACAGACTATCCTGTATTCAAATATCAGGGAGCATGCACAGAGAACACGTTAAGGCTAATTGTGTTTCATCTTTCTAATTAGGCGTGGCTGATATCACATACATGTGAGAGGGACTGATGATGTCTGCTACCCTCTCTCTCCAATTTCCCTTTACCTCACTCTCATCTTTCTTTGTTATCTGTTTTTTTATGGATACAATTTCTAACTATTGCAGGAGCAATCCCAACTTGGAATGATTGGTCAAATGAGAGGTGCTAATATTCCTAATCTAGCAGCAATGGAACAAACACGTATGTTGGCCCATACATTAGCTCAAAACAGTGACCCAAAATTTCAGGTTTTGTGCTAAGGCTTATCATTAGTGTTTATTGTTTGCTTAAATGAATGTTGTCATTCTTCTGTGCGTAGTATGACTGGTTATCAAAGCTTGTGGGGTAATTGGGACCACCCCCAAGTTAAGGGCATAGTATAGTACCAGAACTGATTAACTGTTAGGTTCATCATGGTTATTGGACATGTGCCACCTTCCATTTTCCTTTGCCTTATTAAAAGTTTCATATGTCTACACCTTCTTATGCATGGAATAGGGATG
Source organism: Solanum piurae (assembly GCA_029582685.1). Taxonomy (NCBI): domain Eukaryota; kingdom Viridiplantae; phylum Streptophyta; class Magnoliopsida; order Solanales; family Solanaceae; genus Solanum; species Solanum piurae. The sequence continues at coordinate 5,350 of JAJOOO010006249.1, forward strand.
TCTGAAGTAACTTTATGTATCAAAAGATCATCATACTTTTCATGAAAAAGAGGGCCTCATCATGTCTTCTACCCTCTAAAGCTACATTTCACTTGTTACTTTTAATGCAACTTGACATTTTCTTCCATAGGATGTCTGCATTCCTCTTTAAGTCTCATGCTCCCTCCTCCTATAGTTTTTCTAGAAACACTAACTTGTCAGCTCCCTTCAATGCCCACCACCGAATTCTGGGTTGCTTAAAAGGTGGTTCCTTTTGCACTCTCTCCTTATGCTTTACATCCAAGACCACCAACCTATGTTGGGTGGTCTTTGGTTTTCCTGGTTAACAATCCTCGTGGTTCTATCACACTTCCAATAAGGATAAAGTCTATTTTACTATGATACCCTCATACTTAAGAAGTTATTAGGTGATGATTTCCTTTCTTAAATATATATTTTTTTTTTGATAACTGAGAAATCCGTCTTTGACCCGCCCTTTGGACCAATCACAGCCTTCTAAACTCGGTGGATAATGGGCCCGCCCCTCTACCCTTCTCCACTTAAATACTGGGCTTCGCTTTGCATTAAATCATAAGCTAAAATTCTTCTCAAAAAATCATAAGCTAAAATGAACTCTAGGATACTCTTTCTTTCATTGTTCTTATTTCCATAACCATATCCCTCATGTTCTATGTTAAAGCGTTAACTATCGCTACCTGCATGACCATTTAGTCAATCCCTAAAAAGATATGTTGGTTTCCTGGATTCCCGAACCAAGGTGTCCATATTTTCCCAAATTTTAGGTTTAGATTCCACAAACTTATCCAATTTGTGGAGCAATGTACTTATTAACATTGATTGTCTCATTTTCCCATACAAGAGTTAAATAAAGTTATCCTATCCACAAGTCCTGGTTCTACAATAGTTCCACGACATCTCTATTTTCATTGATCTCACAATACCATAATTTATGTTCTTTCTTCCCTCTCTCTAGCCAGAATTTTGCCTTGTCCATTTAGTTTTCTGTAGGCATACAATGTTGAGTCTCATTTTATTAAGGGACCATAGTAGACCACTGGACTCCTCAAGGGTGGAACTTCATCTTTAGAAGACAATTAAATGATTGGGAGATTCAAAGGGTAGCAGATTTTTTCAACATCATTGGGCAATTTAATGGACTGGAAGGAGGTCAAGACTTTTTGTGGTGGAAAGGCAATCGAAAGGGCAGCTTTAAGGTGGATTGTGCATACAACTGGTTGAACCACACCAATCTACCTCAAAGTCACTGGCCATGGAGAGGAATCTGAAAGTCAAAAATTCCACTCAAAGTGGCATGTTTTGTCTGGTTGTTAGCCAAGGAGGCTGCACTGACTCAAGAAAACTTAAAAGAGAAGGGGGATACCATTATGTTCTAGATGTTTTTTTGTGGGGAAAATGCCGGACAGTTAACCATCTCTTTCTACACTGCAAGATCACTGGCCAACTATGGAGGTTATTCCTGAATCTTAAGGGTATGTCATGGACCATGCCTGCCAAGATCACAGAAGCAATCCAGAGTTGGGAGGAAGCAGGAAAGCAATCCAAGAATAGAGACAGATGGAGAATTGTCCCAGCTAGTATATGGTGGGCAATATGGAAGGAAAGGAACTCTAGAGCTTTTGAAAGTGTTGAGAATAGTATGCAAAAAGTCAAACTAAATTGTCTTATGCTACTATGTTTTTGGTGTAATCAATTATACTCAAAAGATACTATCTCCATAATTGATGTACTAGACTCAATTTAGTAAAAGATAGTAGGATTTGAAGTACATGTTGTAAATACTGACCAGTACAGTTTTAGTACTGACTTTTGAGGAATAGACATAGTTACCAATTTCAAAAAAAAAATATTTCCGTCGACTTCCTCCCCAAAAAGCTTAATACTCCAGCTGGCTACCTGAATCCCTCTCTCTTGGACTAGCTCCTTTATCCTCGTCCACCCACGATGCGGAAGTCTTTCCTATTTTGCACTACATCCGCGTGGATGAGGCCGGGCCGTCTTATTTACCCATACCCATCCATGAGGTGGGGACCCTTCCCGATTTTGCACCACACTTGGATGCTGATGCAGTGAAACTAACTTCTTTTCCTACAATTGACCATGATGTGGGAAGCCTTGCTCATACTCCCTCATAGAACACTTTGCTTCTTCATCACACCTGGGTGCCAATGTGACGTGTGCCTAGGTGAGCACGTCCCAATGGTATCTACTATAGTACTATGTGAGGATTCATTATAATTTGACTAATTTTGCGTTGGCTTGCTGCTAGCCTACTACAACCCTCCTTGTGCTGGAGACCTCCAAAAAGGTATTAAGCAAAAAGTAACTAATTACAGTGAGCCTAAAAGATCTATCCTGTTCAGCTTCTTCTATACAATGTTTCTTGCACCAAAAATAGAAAGTTGCTTGTAGTTTCATTTGATCTTCTGAGTAGTGTTGGCCCAGTCTTCAAAGCATCTCCCATTCCTTTCTTTCCAATTGTCCCCAAATATAGGAGGGGATTACTCTCCTCCACTACTTCCAGTGGCTTAACTGATCTGCAGTACGCTCAGGAATTAACGAATTGGTCTCTGTTAAACTGAGGAACAAAGACCACAACTGTGAGGAGTGAAGAAATAAATGATTGTTTGTCTCTCCTGCCTCATCGCACAACAAGCACCTAGAAGCAATTTGAAATCCCGTTTTTTGCAATATCTCATGACTACAGGCCTCCTTTCAGGCTTAGGATCGGCTATGTGAGCTACCTCACACAGGTGGTGTTCTGCCTGTATAAGGAAATGGTGACTACTAAATATCAAGTAAATCAGAAACTGATTGCTAACCTGAACCATCACAAGGACATACTTCCTATGTAATGATGGTTGTTTAACAAATTGAGTAGAATATATCGAGTGGAGGAGATGTTAGCATATAAATATTTCTGTTCATTGGTTCATTTTTGTTTGTTTGCTAATTGCATTTGTACCTGCAGCAGTATATGACTGCTTTACTAATTCATGTAGAATTCCAAATTTCTCCAATTTGTATCCAAGATGAGTCGTGGTGAAATTTCTATTGAAGAAAATCAATTCAAGCCTGCTACAATTTCTTCTGGGGATTGGGCAGCAGAATATGAACAGCAGCATAATGGAGGTCAATCATGGGCTGACCAGTTTGCACACGAGGAGGCAAGTACAAGTTCATTGCATGTGTTGGTTTTCTTTTTTTTTTGGATGCATGGATTAAAGCATTGAATGTGTTAATCTTATCCCAGAAGTTGTGGGTAATGTCTCATGTAGGATCTCATGAGTCATGAGTATGAGATGCGTTTAAATCTGTTGAACCTGGAATTTCCTTACCTAAAATGCTTTGAGATAATCTAAAGCTATATGGAGGTTTCCTTGTTAATTTGTTGACTAGTTTTGTGGAAGTTGTTATTACTCTATGTGGAGAACACCTAATGTATGCGGTTTGAAACATGATTGGGGTTGCTGAATCTCCTTTAACATGTTATCAGGAAGTCCTTTCACATTGATGTTTGTACGCTTCATCTGTTGTTTTCAGCTTTCTCGTGGACCACAAGGGTGGGTGAACGAGTTTTCTGCTGAACGTGCGCAGCATGGATCTGTAAATGATGAGTGGGTAAGTGAATTTTCAAAGTTAAATGTGAATGATGATTGGGCAGATGAATTTGGGCGTCAAGTTGCTGAAGGAACGTTTGGTGAAACCTCTGCTGATGGTTGGGCAGAGGCTTATGATGAGTAAGTTTAGCCATGCTCGAGAAAATATGGATTATCTGGCACTCCATTCGTGATACTTTCCAAGTACTAATTTCTGTAAGCATATTATGATTTTCCAAAATGAGGCCCATGAATCACCTGTTTTGAAAGAATTTCTCCTATTATTTTGTTCGTCTTTCTCTTGGTGATATTATGCTTTTCATCCATCATTTCCTCATGTCTGTCTTTTCTTGTTCTTTGCCCTTTTTATAAGGAAAATATGTTTTGAAAGGGGAAAGGGAAACTCTATGCCCCTCCTCCTTTATCCCCTAAAATCCCTGTTAGTACCTCCCTCTTTCTGAGACTTTCCTCCTATATTTTCCCATTTCTTTCATTTTATCCTTTCTTTGAATCTGTCTTTTCCTGGCAGAAATTGGCAACCCTATTCATATCCATTGTTTCTTTTGATTTTCCTTACCGCTATGCAAGGTTCATGCATTTCCCTGACTTTTTTGCTTGGTTCTACCATTTTCCAACAGGTATATGAATGAGCAAGCTGCTCTGAAGCAGCAATCAGACGCATCAAGGGGAGTTTATGTGTTCTCTGATCTGAACCCTTATGTTGGTCATCCTAATCCTTTAAAAGAAGGGCAAGAATTGTTTCGTAAGGGTCTTTTAAGTGAAGCAGTTCTTGCTTTGGAGGCTGAAGTCTTGAAGAACCCTGAAAATGCTGAGGGTTGGAGGTTACTTGGCATAGCACATGCTGAAAACGATGATGATCAACAGGTTAACATTAGTTTAGCCATTCTTCATTCACTAATCTTTCTGTATCTATTTTGAATCATTTCCATATGACTTTTATCTGCAAAAGGATCAAATTCCTGCGTGTGGTTGATGAACTGCAACTGCATTTCTGTTCTCCCAGTGTTCCAAATTAAAGACTTCCTATGCCAAGAAGAGGTTATAAAACATTGACATGCTTGATTACAATACAAGGTCTTTTCTTTATTAGTTATGTTCGTATCAGATTTTGCTTTAGCAGTTATGATACAACCCGGAAACCTCATGATCCTGAGATGTTCAAAAGCCTAAATTGCCTGTCTGGTTCTTGTTGAATGATAGAAGTACCCTACATATGATTAGATAACATTGCAAGAAGGGTTCACCACCAAGTTTTTGATCCCCCTTTTTTTTTTCTTGACACAAGCTTACCTTCAATTTGTTTGTTGGGTTGCCAAATGGTATTTGGCATAAAAGACTCTTGAATCTGTGAGGTTCCCCTGAATCAAGGCTCAAGCCATTATCTGTTCTACAGTTTTGATTCTTAATCTCTATTAGACAGTCTCACCTATTGAACTTGTGATTTTAGTTGTTTCAGTGTTATAATGGTCTGTGATGCCTGAAGAATTGTGTGAATTGAGTTCTCCCCTCTATTGCTATTTGATCCGAGATCACCTAACACTGAAAATAATTTATTTCCCAAGTAGCATTAACCATTAATTTTTGAAGCAAATGTGAGGAGTTGGTACTGAAACCAATGCAACAATGATTCATGTTGATATGCTTAATGATTTGGATCCTTCTCTGTCTAGCGTTCCTTGAGTAAAAAATTCTCAACTCAATATGTTGGTAAGGGCGTAAGGCATAACATCATAATCATCTTTTCACAGGCTATAGCTGCTATGATGCGAGCACAGGAGGCTGATCCCGCAAATCTGGAAGTTCTTCTTTCCCTTGGAGTAAGTCATACAAATGGTAAGTAGTTAGTTCAATGGAGATTGCTTATTATTTCAAGTGAGAAATTTAGTGGATGTGCCTATTTTTTATAAGTGAGGGAAGCATAGTAGAAAGGACCATCCACCTTCAACTAAGAGATTGGAGTACTGAATCGCACCACAGGAGCAAAGTGGAAATAAGGCCACCGTTGACTCTTAGACGGGAATGTCTGGGGTTCATATTGGAAAAAATAAATAAGATCAGCCTAAATTTTTATAGGATACTGTTCAAACTTGCTACTTATTTGATATAGGTTCCTCTTAATGATTGCTAAATGTAATTTAGAAACTTCATAAATAGAAGAGCAAGAGTATTATTTTTTTGATAAGGAGAAGAGCAAGAGTATTATTGTTTAGTTAATATATTCATATGACGTGGAGCATTGAGGCAACTTTGTTTTGTAGTGGCTTTAAAGTTCGATTACATTCGCATTATCATTGGCCCTCTAGATTTATTGCTTTTTTTAGTCTCAAACTGAGTTTAGAAATGTTTGCTCCATGATAAGTAAATAGCATAATTGGGCAATGGACATTCATTCTCATGAGGAACACAACACCATCCAGAGAGTGACTCTTTTATTAGATTTTGAGTTATGCTGATTTTACACGTAGTCTGTAATTTTTATCTTTTAAGGATTGTTAATTCTAGCTTTCAAAAAGATATTATTTTCTTATTTTGTAATTGTCCAGAACTGGAGCAACAAGCTGCATTGAAGTATTTGTATAGTTGGTTACGCCACCACCCGAAGTATGGGAGTATTGCGCCTCAGGAGCAGCCCATTTCTTTCTATCATGCTGATGTAAGACTCCTTATTTAGCTTCTCTTCCTACCTTTCCCCTCCCATGTTCTCCTTCTCACCTGAGGTGGATACGATGCTGAAGTATTCCAATTGCTGAATGTTGTTGAGGGTTCATTTTAAACTTGAAAGTACTAAAATGTAACTCTAGTTTTTGCTTTTGTGGCCAATCCACTCATTCTATCTCTTTCTTGCCTTTCTTCTTCATCCTCTTTTTCTTTTGTCGGGATCGGAGAACGGAAGGAGGCCATAGCATAGGAATTTTAAATGAAGGGCAACTAACTGAGATGTTTATTTTTATGTGATACAGGTAGCTAGATTGTTTACAGATGCAGCTCAAATGGCACCTGAGGATGCTGACGTACACATTGTACTTGGGGTGTTATACAATCTATCAAGAGAATATGACAAAGCTATAGAGTCTTTTAAGACAGCACTAGAGCTCAAACCTAGGGACTACTCACTCTGGAATAAGCTTGGTGCAACACAAGCTAACAGTGTGCAGAGTTCTGATGCAATATTGGCTTATCAGCAGGTATTCTTCATTTCACCTAATGAATACTCATTTTCCTCTATTTTGGACATCTGATGGTGAATTTTCCTGGATATATTACCTTGTTTATTTACAACCTTACAAGAAGGCACCTATGATTTGCATATTGACCCTGCTAATATTACCTTGTGTGTGCATATATCCATATCTGTAGATTTGTCTGAAGAACAATTGATTTATTGACATTTCAATTTTAATTCTCAGGCGCTAGATATAAAGCCCAACTATGTACGTGCATGGGCAAACATGGGCATCAGTTATGCCAACCAGGTGATATTCTATGCCTTTGGAAGTTATAAGCCACACTTGTACCCTTCATTCCCAAGTTAATAGCAGTAAACATGTTTTTCGAACTTTGGTTGTGATTCTGGTATTATCTGTGCGGTTGATCAGATCATTTTGTAGTTATCTGTCTGTTTATTGTTGTTCTGGATGAAGTCCTCATAATCTTGTGCTGAAGTGCAGAAATACCAATCAATAATCATGAAGTTGTTTCACTCATCCCCAAAAAAAACAAAATTCCAATCATGAAGTTGTTTCACTCATCCCAAAAAAAAAAAAATTCCAATCATGAAGTTGTTTTATATCAATAGTTTCCCAGAACAAAGAAGGCAAAGAGACATCTAATTGCAACATTCTCTCTCATGTTCCTGACTGTTAAATTCGCAGTGCAATGCTGTGTTCTCTTTTCATCTAGAAAAATAAAATTTCTTTTATATCTCAAGCGTAATTTGTTTCATTTGTTTATAGAAGTCCATGGCGTATAATTTTAAACATTTTCTTTTGCATACAGGGTATGTATGAGGATTCCATCCGTTATTATGTCCGGGCACTAGCAATGAATCCCAAAGCAGATAATGCCTGGCAATATTTGAGAATATCTCTGAGGTACAACATCACATGATGAAAATTCCATGTGTAGCACTATTATATTGCAGTTTCATTAACTGAGTTTTTGTTTAATCCTATTTTGTTTGGCAGCTGTGCATCTCGAAATGATATGTTGGAAGCTTGTGACTCGCGGAATATTGATGTTCTCCAGAAGGAATTCCCTCTGTGATATACTTTGGTCCTAAATGCTGATATGGGAGTAGAAGCGTTTGATTTCCCTCGTCTTAAAGGATTCCAAGATTCACATCCTCTTTAGCCTTGTGAACTTGATTTGCAATAATTATATTCACTGCTTTTGTAGCTCATTGGATTCGTCACCTGCAAGCTATAATATTGTTTATCCCCTTGAGATCAGAACTTAGAAGATTAAGCCGGACGTGACAATGGTCTGGAACTAGCATAGAACCAAGCTTATACGTCTGCCATCATTCAGTGATTGTATTGTAGGAATGAAACTGTTATGTAATGAATAATAAACTTTTGAGAAGGTGGGTTTGGGGGTGGGGGTTTGAAGATATAAAGCTGCAAAGAGAACATAAATAAGTGTAATAACAACTAGTGTAAAGTTGTCGTATCTCATGAAATGTTATCTCCTTCTGGTATCAGCCAGGGAAATTCCTCGATTATTTCGTGTTACATTTAGGAGTGGAGGAGGAAACCCTTCACCAAACCAAAAGAGTTCTTCCCTTTTCTTGTTCATCAGAACTCTGCACACTGCCAAAGAGGTAAACGGTGATTAAATTCAGATGTTTATTCTTCGTCACTTACGTTTGTCTTGCTTCTGCAATGGAGCTGTAAATGTATAGTCAATATGGCGTGGACATCAGGAAATGAATTATCATCGCAGTCACACAAGCAACAAAGTTCAAAACACATCAAACTGAAATTTTAAAATCATAAAACACAGGATAAATGTCAAGAAAAACTAGATATGTGCTGCCAGGAGTGAATCAGAAGCTCATAGCTGAACAAAAGGAAATCAATTTAAGGAGATAAGATGGAAAAAAGGGAAAAGGAAAGATATACTACACAAACAAATACTAGTCATTTCCTACTGATACCTCTTTCATGGCCTTGCACACAAATTTAAGCAGCAAATACAACTTTTCCTACCAAAAAAGAATTGACAACTTGGACAGTTCACAAGAACATCAACAACCTGTCACTTTAGGCCTGTGTTGCTCCAAATTTTCAAAAGTACTGTCCAGATGTGTTGGGTCCTCCAAAAGCTACCATTTTTGAAGGAGTTAATGCGGATGCAGCAACATTTTTAGAGGGTCTGAACAACATAGCTTCAGGTCATTCGTCCATCTAATTTGGCAATTTAACTGAAAAGCTACACCTATAAGTTGCATTTACAGAGTCTTTTGACAACAGCAACAGGGGATACCAATGATATCGAGGCATTGATGTCTCATAACCATTTTCTTCTCCAACTGTTAGACCTTTTTTCAGCAGACAAGAATCTAGGAAGACTAAGAAGACTGTTAACCCTAGTAATTCCCTCGAGGGCCGACCATTCATCATCTTGTGCAGTTGAGAGGAACTCAGCAATACTTCTCTTAGACTGGCCAACACCCTTATCCGGATGTTGTTCTTCCAGTGACTCAACGACTGGAACTATCTCACTGTCATCCTTGGTAGTACTGAGATCTTCACAACCGGCAGTCTGAGAAGTTGAAATAGCTTCAGTATCTGATCTTCCAACATTTCTATCTATAGTATTTGTCTTAATTTCCACATCAGGGGAATTTGTCAGCTTATTTCCATTTATAGTATTTGTCTTAATTTCAGCTTCAGGGGAATTTGTCAGCTTATTTTGGCCTTCTATCACCTTGAAATCAAGAACAGGTGTTGAGTTTAGGTAAAGGCATACTATAGCACAGTCGTCATTCTTTGATGTTGGATATTTTAGCCTCCATGCTCTGGTAGCACAGTCAACAAGAGCTCGGCCAGCTGTTGCACGACTTGGAGCGGAGGCCACAATATCCACAGCTTCCTTATTAGAAAGGACATCCCAAACCTACATCACGAAAGTCAAAATATTAAGAATCCAACAATATAAATGTGGTATCACAAAGATGTTGTATGTTTTCGGTATGGTTGAGGCAGGATTAAACAACATGAGATAAAGAAAAATACCCCATCAGTTGCTAGGAGGACAAACTCATCCCTTTCAGTAATGTGGTGATAGTACACATCCGGCACAGAAATTAACCCAAAATCTTTGAGACAAAAATCACCAAAGGCTCTGGCCATTGCCAAACCTGGAGAGTCGCAGTTGGGCAACCACACACGTGCAACCTCTGGCTCATCTTGCAGTGCAAAAACCCTTCCTTTACATTTATGGATTCTAGCAGCTTCTCCTACAAGAGGAAGACAAAAACTACTGAGTTCAAACAATTGAAATAAATGTAAGTGATTCCAACTTCAGCTAATGTGCACTGTGTGTGTTGGGTGGGGCAGGGAAGAGAAACGGACAAACAGACTTGGAAGATTAGGCTTCAAATCTACTGTCAACTGTACAGCCATTAAGGAGTTGTCTTTATCTCTTGTTGCCAAAACTGCTCTCGAATCACCAACATTACCAACAAATATATCCTGGCCCTGAAGACATTCAGAAGATTGGTTATTATCTTTTTTCAAAACGCTAAGCAATTAGTGATGCAAATATAACCATGCAAAAGCAGAATCATGTGCAAACCTTCCCACTCAATCGATATTATTTTCTGAAAGTTTAATGTTTCAACATCATATCCTGGTCAACAGAGATATTCATCAATCCAAAATTCTACACGACTTCACATACACACAAAGTCATGAAACAGTTGATTAAAGAAGAATCACAAATTAATTTCTAAATAAGTCAGGACACAAACTAATTAAACATGCAATATGATGTGCAAGGTAAAGAAAAGGCCCTGCATTCTGACAGTAAGTGAGAAGCACTAAAATGCACTCTCCAGTTTACAAGAATATTTTTTGAATGATCTGACTACATATTGGCATAGATATACTGGCCTTGGAGGATGATCTGGAAGACTACACAAGAGTCCTCAGAAAAGTTGCCTTCTTTGGTTGGTTAGTGTCTCACAAAGCATGTCTAACGCAAGAAAATTTGACACGGAGGGGTTGGAGAGTGAGCAGCAGAAAGCTTGTGAATCTGGGGATCATTTTTGTGCATTCTGAGTTTACTTGGCAGGTGTGAACCATGTTCATAGCAAACTTTGGCGTCACTATTATTTTGATACTGAAAGACATACAAGAAGAAACTATTGTAAACATGCACTTTACATACTGATGCACAATGATTCAAACCATGGATATCAGACAAGTATGGACCACACTGCTTTTCCAGCCTCAATGAAGTTACACTAGTTTTAAATGCATCAATACTCTGAAGCTAAAAGAAACCAAGATTCTGGTAGCTACCTGCATTACCAAAGTAACAGCAGTTGACCCGCTGCAGAAACAGTCAATTGAGGGATGTAACTTCAGTTCCTTATCCATTGATCTAAAAGCCCTTAAAATTGACCTCTTAATTTGCAGATGGATTTCTGGGAAATTTTCATTGTTCTCAGCTTCCACTGATTCAACCAAATCAGCATCCACGATGTCATCAAAATGTAAGCCTCCATTAGTATTTCCATTCTTGGATACAGCATTTTGATCACCACAGGATTTAGTTTCCCACTCTGATCGCAGCAAGATTGGAAGATAATCTCGAACTTTACTTGCAACCATATGACCATGAGGACCATGCCCATCGAATACTCCACAAAGGGTTGTATCGCTTCTCGAACAATAATTCTATTGTAGAAACATTCCAACCAAGTCATAAACTGACCCAATAGACAAGAACAAATTAATTTATCGTTTGTCAAGTAATAGATCAAGCAAAGCACAAGAGATAATAACTATGTTTTTTTTTTGGAGAAGATAACATGTTCCAGTATATTATAAGAATCTTCACCACAAAGTTTGTGCTGGAAACCAAAAGGAAGTGGTTACAACAAAAACAAAAATTACAATCCTTGCACTTCTTACAAGGATAATAGTTTTGCTTTTCTAATACATAATTTTTGACGTTCAACAATGATAGCAACGAGATGAAGCAGAACACAATTAAAATTCCGAAGAAGGCCTGGGAATAGAGGACTTCGAGTAAACTACCATTTGGTGATTGGTTATAAGCAGTAAAGTTGTTTTGCTAAGACAGCCATCCCAACTGACGAATAAAAGGAGCATAGGAACAAAAAGGCATGTGTAGATAAAAGATTCAACTTTTAGATTCATGACTTCCAACATGATGCGGTCAATGCTGCCACAACCCAAAAGCAAATAAAAAGGTACTAGAAGAAACAGAGCAGTCAGGAAATTTGAAATGATAAAAGCTAAAAAATGAAACTCAGGCACAAACGATGCTACTTAAAGGAAGCTCATGCCAAACTAAATAGAGAGAAAAAAATATCCATCACAGACAAGGAAAAAACGTCAAATTGATCCATTTTTAGATTATTCATCATTTTACTCTTCCTCTAATCAAAATCTTTGATGAGCCCCTACGAAGATTCAACTCTTAACACTAAGTGGGATTCCAGTTATGACAGCATACACGGTGTAAGGTCTAGAGAGGGTGAGATGTATGCAAACCTTACTCCTACCTTTGTGGGATAGAGAGGTTGTTTCTAATAGACCCTCCGCTTAAAAGGATTAATTTTAAACAAATGCATCAATCTAATTTCATATTAGACATTAAGTATCACCAAAATCCAATCTCTACACAGTGGCGGAGACACATATACTTGAGAAGTGTCAACTGACACCCCTTCGTCGGAAAATTACACCATGTAGTCAGGTAAAACTATTTTTATATGTATATATATTACATATTGACACCCTTGGCTTCTACGTGATTTTACTTCTTTATATTTAAACACCCCTTAGTGAAAATTCTGACTCTATCACTGTTTCTACATACCCATTTAGGTGTTAAGGAACAAATAGCATATTCACATTCACACTCAAGGGAGCATCTAGACTCCTACTGGTGGGATATAACATGTACATGAAGTGAATTGAGAACTATGAGGTCTCAGGTTCAAATACTAGCAGAGACAAAAAAAAACTAGGTGAGTTCTTCCCATCTAGCGTTAGCTTTGGTGGACAGAGTTAGCTGGTGCATGTTACTCGAGTTGCACGCAAACTGGTCAGGACACCACGATTATCGAAAAAATATATTTTAAAATAGGGAAAATAACACACATGCACCATTTTATCATCCACAGAGTTGAGTAAACAGACCTCCCAAATGATCATGGCATCTTGATTGATACCTTTTTTTCCTTGCTGAGTATATAAACAACCAACATTACTAGCACCATTTCCAATTAACCTTCCCGGTATCTGTTGAAGCCCTCTCTCCTCAGCTCCTTCTCCGTCGCCGCCTCCTCCTCCTCCGCCGCTGCTCAACTTACTGATAAGTGTACTAAAATCACCATTAGAACTGCTCTTCCTCAACTTCAAATCAATTTTTCTACTCTCATTCTTACTATCACACTCCTTCTCCTCACTCTTCTTCCCTTTACTTGAAGAATAGCAAATCCCCATTTTTTTGCTCCAAAAAAAAAAAAAACTCAAAAATTCACTTCAAAAATCTCAATTCACATTCTTCATTTTGTACTGATTCTTATAATATTAACAGAATTTGATAATCAAATTGTTACAGAAACCCTAGAAATCAACGAATATCAAAATGAAAAAAAAATAATCAAAAATTACAGATAAAAACAGGTGGAAAAATAATCAGGTGAGGGTGTAAAGTATGAGTAGGTATAGAAATTATGAACTGTTTATATATATATATATTTTTTAATTTATTTTTTCAAAACTATAGGTTATATAAATATAAATAAATAAATGTAATTTTTTTGTTTTTTTGCAATAAAATATTTAGTTGGTCCTGTATGCTGTTGTAAAAGTTACTATTTGAAATTGAATGAAATTTGGACTTTTGTTCCTTGGGTCCTCAGTCCGCCAATTATTAAAATTTTGAAAATTACAAAAGTAGTCCCACTAGTTTATGTATTTAGGAAAACGTCCTTTGTATGTTTTTAACTTGACACTTTGCCTCATGACTTTTATAATTGGAAATAATAAAGGAATAACTTTTTCTTTTTTTAATATTAGGTAAGATAAGTTGTTGAAATGATTATACTTATATGATAATTTTGTAGTCTTGGTAGCTACTTGTATTATATATATATATATATGTTGTGATAGTATAATATTGGTCAGATAAAGTAATTAGATTAGTAAAGAAGATTCGAGATGAATTTAACGTATGTATACTAAAAACGGGCAATCATCTACGACTAAAAAGTTGATTCTTTACCAATTTTGTATGTTACATTATATTCATGATCTATTTGGACCATCAAATTCTATTACTTTATCCATTAATCTTAAGAGATAAAAGTCAATTGTTTTTCACATTTAACGTTATAGAGTTTGTTACTAAAAAAAAATCAACTCTTAGAGCCCGTTTGGATTGGCATAAAAAAAAGTAGCTTTTATCCAAAAATAAAAAGTCAAATTGAAATGACTTTTAAGTCAAAAAATAAAAAATAGGGGGAGACCTACTTTTGGTTTCTGACTTATTTTTTACTTATTTTAAATCATTTTTTACCTTGTCAAACACTTCATAACTTATTTTAAGTCATTTTTGACTTATTTTAAGTTATTTTTATATTTGTTAAACACTTTCAAAAGTAAAAAATTGACTTAAAAGTGGGTTTGACTAACTTTTAAGTCAATCCAAACGGGCTCTTAACATGTATGTGAGTATAAAATTATGTTATCAAATACATATTTATCGCATAAAATTTGATCTAACCACTCTATTATTATATGTAATTGTGAACTATGATAACTTCGTTTTCAGAGGTGGATTAATGATTTTTAGTTTATAAATTTTAATTATTTTATTTATTTATTAAATTATAAATAAATTATTTATAAATATTACATTTTTTTTTTAATAAGTAAAAAGTTGAATTAAAACTATTAAATTTTATCGAACCTATAATTATAATGGTGGATCCACCCCGATTGAACACGACACTACAAACTACACATATTGAGTTGGCAATATAATTTTTTCATTATTACTATGTGATAAAGAAATTTAAAGTATACAGTGCATGACAACAAGAAATTGATTATTCAATGCATATCATATATTATTATTATTGTTATTATTATTATTATTATTGTTATTATTATTATTATTAATGTTATGTTGTACCAAAAAAATATATTATTATTATTATAAAATGAAAATATAATAATAAGACAACAAGAATAGTGTCGACAAGAGAATCTATCAAGAGCCACGACCTTTTAACAAACAGAGAATCCAAGGACAATATTTTGTCATACCCCACTATTTTTGTTCTTTGGACTCGATCACATATTTTGAAAAATTTATGAATTAATACGTACGAAAAATTGAAATAATTATGAATTTTTGTTTTGTGATTAAAAAAATTCAAAGAAGTAAGGTTTGTTTTTGAAAAATAATGATTATCATTCATTAGGTCATTGCGAATGAACCGAATTTAGAGTTAAACAAACTCGATCAGATAGTTCTAAAAAATTATGAGCTAATACACATGAAAAGTCCAGATAACTTCGAATTCATGTTTTGTGCCCTCGAAACTCCACAAAAAAGGATACTTGTCCTTAAAAAATAATGAGTATCATTTACTAGGAATGAACCAACAAAATTTGGAGTCAAACGACAGAGCCGATTAAACATATTTAGAAAATATCAACGATTAATAATACACATGAAAAGTCGAGATAATTATGACTTCCTGTTTAGTGACCTAAAAACACCAAAAGAAGCAACATCTATCTTGAAAAATAAAGAGTATCATTTAGTAAATCGTTACAAGAACCCATCAAATTTAGGATTAAACTGACCCAATTAGACATAATCCAAAAAATTCATGAACTATAGACATGAAAAACTTAGGTAATCGTAAATTCATATTTCCTAACCCAAAAACTTCACCAAAAAAAAAAGAAAGTACCTCTATCCATTAAAATAAAGGGAAAAGGGTCAAAATTGCTCATTAACTATGCAAAATAGACCACTTATATCCTTCGTTACATTTTGGGATAAAAAATGTTCCTCGCTATTATCCTAAGAGATCACAAATATCCTCAAGAGTTAACAACCCAAAATTTTAGTGACGTGACAAGTCACGTGGGACTAATCCCTCCACCTAAGTTTTGCTAATTAGGATTCACTCAAAAAAACACTAGAGTTAGCGGCGACAAAAGTCGCCACAAAAGCCCAGAATATCGCCACTAAAGATTTTCATTGATCTTTTGCATTAAATGATTTTGTGTTTTATTCTTCATTATTTTTTAAAAATCACAAATGATATCGATCAAGGAGGAGTTTGAAGACACTATATGTTTTATTTTTATGTCAGATGTAAATGCATAAAATGTACAATAATGCATTATGTAGTAAGAGATTTGAATATAGAAGTAATTTTGATGATTTTCGTAATAATATTCGTTGTTTTTAATATTGATAGTACATGTTATTTATTTTAAAAAATTGGGTTGCAACCGAAAATTAATTATCATATTTACTTGTTGAAAAAATAAGTTTTACTAGCGAATGACTATTGCAACCTTAGTTGCCGCTGACAATATTTTGGGATTTGTGACGACTTTTGTTGCCATTAAAAGTCTAATTTTTTTGAAGTAAATCTTAGTTGGCAAAGCTTAGGTGGAGGATTTAGTCTCATGTAACTGTTAAGGGTATTTATGGTCTGAACTCCACCCACAATGTAGCTGTGAATTGGTTGTCAATGAAAGCAACAAACTAAGCTTTATATTGATTGATAAAAGCTTACAAGAAAATTGTTCATCTTTAGTAACACAGAGATTGCTATTACAAATAACTAATGAAAACAATAAATAACTACTACAGATCCTGCTACTTTAGTATTAAATTTTGGTACATGAATACAATTGGAGAAACATTATTTTAAATGGAGAAAATAGTCAAAAGCCTCCTCAATCTATTAGTCAATTTTAAACTACACACTTATTCTATACTGGGTTCTATTATCCCTGAATTATTTAAATATGAAATAATCACCTCCCTAAAAAGTCATAATCAGTTTTATGTTAAAGTTGTGCAGCACATGCGATAAATCACTGTACATTCATTTTTTTATTTTTTTTATTTTCCTGTAAATTAATAAACCTAATCAAAATAATAATTTAATAATCCCCTGTAAAATTATGTAAAGTTTCCATTTTTATCAAACCTGGAAATTAAAATTTACAAAAAATGCTTTCAAATAGAGATTGTTTTTCCAAAATACTAATGATTTCTTTAGAGAATAATAAGAGAAAATGAGGAAAAAATATCTACACCAAATTAAAGAAGAAGAAGAACTCCATAGTTAGTCTACATAAACTTTCAATTTGAAATCTAACCTAAAAATAAAAATCCACAAATAAGTATTCACAAATATGGGAGTGAAAAACATGTACTCAAGTTAGGTAATTCTTGATAGAAATTGTCAAGTTAGGTAATTCTTGAATAGAAATTGTACTCAAGTTAGGTAATTCTTGAATAGAAATTGTACTCAAGTTAGATAATTCTTGATAGAAATTGTACTCAAGTTAAATAATAATCACTTAAAAGCTATTTTTTTCGATAACAACATATCCCGTAATTTCATAGTTGAAGTCTGAAAAATGTGGTGTGTGTACGTAACTTATCTTACCTTATAAACGTAAAAAAGTTTTTTCCAATAAACGCTCAAGTGGACAACATAGTAACCCAAGTAGCCTTTTAATTGATTTATATTCTATTCTACTAAAAAAATGATAAGAGAGGACAATAGCGAATCGTATCATCAAAGGAGTAAATATCTCAAATGGTCACTTAAGTATGTGAAATTATTTAGTGAAGTCGCTGAATTTAATAGTATATGAATAAAGCCACTCAACTTACGACTTTTCTTTACAAAATCACCATACATGTTGTCATTAAAGATTAATGTACCAAAGGACCCTTGATAAATGGTCCTTTTACAATGGCAAGTTTCAAAATAATAAACATTTATAATACAATACTAATAAATATAAAACAAATTAGCAAGTATACCAGCTAAGAGAAAATTACATTTCTTGAATTCAACACCTCAAATTTACAACATACACTATTTCTAACAATATGTGAACAATTTACATAAACAGATCAACCCAAGATACAAAAAAAAAAAAAGTACAGAGGAAACAAAGAGAGAATGAAACAAAGTTGAAAGTAATATTCAACCAAATACAAACTATTTACCTCCCTCCACCACTCCAAAATTTTCCAATTCACTCCAAAAATCTAAAAGCTCAAATGCTTTGATCATATGCAGCGGTTGTGAATGTCGAGTTACCTTGAGAAGAACTCGTGGATGGCAACGTTGTTGTATTGTCTGATAAGACGTAATCATATGCTGCGTTAATTTGTTCAGGCGCGCTACTTTTAATCTTGAGATCCATGAAATCAGAGATCAAGCCTGGTTTTGTTATCTTATTGTCATTGACCTCCATCTCACCGGTTAGCATCTTGAGAATAGTAGACATGGATGGCCGCAGCTTTAAGGAGTCTTGAGTGCAAAGGAGTCCAATCTTCAAAAATCTGCAGGCCTGTTCAGCATCAAAATCCCCGTCTAGAGACGTGTCTACTAGCAATACCAACTCCTTTCTTTCATAAAGTTGCCACGTCTGTAACACACACATAAAAATTAGTCAAGCACAGCTTTCAGCATATTCATTTGAAGATTGTAGACACTAAGGAAAAGAGAGAAGCAAAGAAAATGATTCATTCTTCTCTTTTATGTTCTATGTTGATCTAGCAGTGGTGATTTCATTGTCGCGTCGAGTGGATATTTCATTTTCTTCCAAAAGATTAGTTTTATAGCTTGTGAATTCATGAATCCGTTAGCATCATGTTTCAGTTTTTTCTTGTGTTCTCGCCCTATGAAGCATGCAATAATTAAAATGAATGTATGATTTGAAAAGTCATACCCTTTCAAGGAGATATTGTTCGTCAATAGGTAAACGCGAGTTTGTGTTGCATCTTCCAGAGACGATTTCTACCAGAAGAACACCATAACTGTAAACATCTGATTTACGTGTTGCCTGCCCTCTAATTGCATACTCTGGTGCCAAATAACCACTGGAAAAAAGACGTGGATTTAAGTCGATGAAAGATACTACTCAGAGAATTAGTAGAAAGGAGCAAGTAAAAGTGAGGAAAAAGGCACGCGAAGATAGACTGGCGCAAGTACATGGTATTACTTAGCAGAAAGCTATTATACCATAGAAAGCAGCAGCATTATATTGAACAGCAAGTAATTTGATTTGACTTTATTAATGGGCACTGTCCATAATATTTTATGCAGTCATAGTACTCCTTGGCTGATTTACAAATAAGAATTTAGTCAACTTTATAAGTACTTGCATAACTCAAATCGACAAGTCACATAAAAAGTAGATTCAAGCAAGATGATTTCACTAGTATTGCCTAAAAAGTAACATTCCATGAAGCAGCCAAGAACATATCAAAGGTCCAAGAATCAAGTTATAAGAGGAAGATAGATTTCTATTAAGAGTCATCTGAGACATTAAAAAATACACTATTCAATTCCTCTATTCACATCAGCATTAAGATAGAATTTCGGAACAGCGTGACAAGAAGAGACATCAGCAGAATTTGCATGGTATAAGATTCTTACATGGTTCCTGCCACGCGTGTACTAACATGAGTAGCATTGGGGGGAATGAGCTTTGCCAGGCCAAAATCTGAAATCTTGGGTGTCAAGTCTTTGTCAAGGAGAATATTACTCGCTTTGATATCACGGTGAATTATATGAGGCTTCACTTGCTCATGAAGATAAGCTAGCCCCTTTGCAACTCCAATGCAAATTTTAGTCCTTGTTCGCCAACTGAACTGGATGCTACTGTGTCCTCCACCTGATGCAAAATATCCAGAAGAATTAGATTTGAGTGTTTAAAGATAGAACTACAATGAACTAGAACATTTGTATAACATGATTAAAGGATATTGTTTGGTTATTACAATAACATATCCAAATGATATAACTCAATCACTTTTCCGGTCTACATAGTATGGAGGATAGGGAGGGAACCACTTATAGCACAATCATATTTAACCTCTTGAAGTGTTGGTCACTGAAGTGGCGCAAGATACTTGAAATTGTGGAGCTTTTAGTATAACTCAAGTTATAACATAGTAGTGGAAACAATATCAGGCATTTCACCCAATCTAAAGCTGATAGGAATTGGAACAATGTGTGTATCTAGTTTGCATTCACAAAATCACATCAGGAATCTGTATGTAGTGATTGACGATATAGAAATCACAAGAAGGAGCAAGAGACACAGCAACAGAATTCTTCAAGATTCAGTAAGGAAGACAGAATCATTTTTACTCATTTGACAGATAAACTATTCAAGTCCATGTGTTTTACACCAACTTTGTGGTGAATCATTTGAAGCACATAACACTCCTCAGACTTCTCGACTTTTAACTTTCAACTTTCAACTGGACTAAAATTATACTCAATGCACTTGTTAATCCCCACCCCGTCCACCCCACTAAGAAAAAAGAACACCTTGCTTAAAGGAAAACTTTAAATACAATTGCCATGTTATAAGCATAAAATACAATCCAGTCAAACATATGAAGATGATGATTGACAAATCATCAAGAAACACTAGTTGGCTCTTGCTACAAGCCTACAACAACAACATACCCAGTGTAATTCCACAAGCGAGGTTTGGGGAAGGTAGGAAGTACGCAGACCTTACCCCTACCTATGTGGGGGTAGAGAGGTTGTTTGCGGTAGCCCCTCGGCACAACAACGCATTACCAAAACAGCTAACTAGTTGGCTCTTGCTAGAACCAAGAAAAAGGTTGTTTGGGCAATGCAATTTGTTAATGTAAGAAATTAACAAATTAGCTGGCTTGCACCCATCCAAGAGTGAAAGCTAGTTTTAGGCTCACCTGAATAGTTGAGCTATGCATACAAAGGAAGATAAGTTGACTCAGTATGACGTCTAAAAACACTCAGTGACATCTAAAAGTATTGTTGAAAAATCCAGAAAAATAAAATTACCGAGAAGCGTTTGAGCAAGGCTGTTATTTTCAAGATAGTTGTAGACCAATATCCTGTGATCGTCTTCTATACAACAGCCATAGAGTTCCACTAGATTTTCATGGTCAACGTCTGAAATTACTTTAATTTCTGTCAAGAACTCCCTAACACCTTGCTTTGATTCACTTGAAAGAACCTTTATAGCAGCCATCTTTCCACTTTTTAGCCTTCCCTGCTCATAGCATCATATAGTAAAAATCCATAAGACTTCTTAAACACATAATATTTGAACTACCAATTCATAACAAGGTAGAAGAAGAACAGTTGTCATTACCTTATAAACAGAACCAAATCCACCCTCTCCAATTTTATTCACAGTACTAAAATCATCTGTGGCAATTCTTAACTGTTTATAGGAGAAAAGAGTGACATTCTTGACGCCAGAGAGCTCTGTTGGGAATCAACTTATTAGTATCTTTTCAACATACATAACAAATTATAAGTGGTATCGAAAACGATAAAAGAATGTTGAATGTCACAATTACTAAGAAAATCCAAAAATTATATAATGGGCAGACCTTTAGTGCTTACCATCATCAAATTCGGATGCATGCCTAGTTGATGACTGATGTTTTCTACGGAACAAAGGGAAGCAAGTCATAACTTTAGGATGCACCAATGACCTTCTGTATATGATATCAACCAAAATCAAGAGCCTGCAAAATTAAAAGACTCGCTATAACCGCCCAGTAAATTGACAAATCTAGTTTATTGGAAATGCAGTACTATATAAAAGGATAGCATAAGAAATCATGACAAACATGGTTATAAGAGGGTACTTCATGCCTAAAAGAAGTCGGGCAGCCCGAACCAACATCAACTTTGAGGGGGGAAATGAAGTCCAAACTACTAATTGTAGTCAAGTAATTTAAGCTCAGATTCACTTTTCTTTTGCTAACTTGCATTTAGCTGTAAAATCTTCAGAAACAAACTATAGCGAGCTGCTCATTCATGACAATGGATGCATGTTTATGTCAAACCATCCTCAATCTCTTTTCTCTAAAGCTACAATTTGTTTTGTTCTTTCCTTCTTCATTAACCCAAGCAAAAGGACTTCAACTCAGTTTATCAACTTGACGGGGTATGGAATGTTAAAGAAACAAACTTCTAGCCTAACTCAACCCGAAAAGCCAGCTCATGACGCAAGGATTTTCCAAAACTGTATAAGGAGACTACTTTTACCCTATCTATAACCAAAGTCAAGACTATTTTAACTTGGAAGCACACAAGGCTAGAAGAAATGCACCTAAGAATGGTATTGGCAGCAAAGCATCATGGTTACTTCCCAATAAAATGGTAACTCAAAGCGAAACATGGAACCAACAACACATACCCAGTGCAATCCCACAAATGGGGTCTAGGCAGGGTAGGATGTACACAAACCTTACCGCTACCGCTACCTTTGTAGGGATAGACCCTCGACACAACGACTAAAAAAGGCGGACACAGTGAAGCATAAAAAAAAATTTATCAGCCATAAACATAAAGTTGGTTCAACTGCTTACCAGATTGAGAAAAACATAAAACAAAAGAACATATACAAATGCAAAAATATAGCATATATACAATTATGGTTTATCTAATTAAGCAGAATCTACCTAATGTCTGACTTTCAAAGCTCATGTTAAAAGTACTCTAGCTCAATATTTGCTTCAAAATTCAAAATTAAAACAGGAAAAAACAGAAGAAGCAATTATTTAGAGGGATTATCATAAAGATTCAAACTTTGAGAAAAAAAGACAACTACAGAGTGACATCAAATAGGCCATTTTTTGCAAGCTCTACATAAAAGATGAGGGAATCAAGATTCATAAAAGAACAAAAACAATACTTTAAAAGGAAAAAGAAGAAAAACCCATCAAAGAACAAATCTTTAAGAAGCCAAAAGATATAACTCAAATAAAAATTACCTCAAAAAATAGCAGAAATCAAAAGCAGGTGATCTTGCTGTTTTTTGGGTTTTTTTTTTTTGAGGTTTCCAAAGAAGTGAAATGGGATGGATCCCAAGAGTCTTGAGAGTCTTATGAAAGTCTTTTAGAGGGAAAATTTCTTGTTCACACTAATAATTGCAGACACGCCCCAAAAATAGTACATAGATGAAGAAGAAGAAGACTTTGTCTGGTCCTATGAGGCTACGAGGAAAGTGAATTTAACAGGACGTAACCTTGCGCTTACTAGTCAAATAAATTAATTTTACAACAACAACAACAACATGTCTACCAATATAGTTGCACAAGTGAAATCTCCGGAGAAAGTGATATATGCGGGATTTTATTTTTATTTATTTGTAGTCTAATTATATAAGTGGAGTCTGAAAAAAAATGATGTGTGCCAAACTTATTTTTTTATCTTATAAAGTTAAATAAATTTGAGTCTTAAGTATGAATAAAATATTATTACGTCAACTAAATAAGATATGTAGTGTCCGATCAAAATTTAATCAACGCTCCAATAGAAACACTGAACACCAAACAGAAAAACAAAAATATTATTTAATTTTAACACTTAAGAATTGAAAATAAAAAGTAATCTCACTTAATTATAAGTACTGTAAAATGGAAATTTTGTATCTTGAATTTGTCTTTTATTTGATCATCGGATATCTGTTATCTTTCATCGATACTTTTATTTGATTATTATTTTTAACTATAGAAGATAACAAATTACTATTGCCATCAAGTTGGGCATCCGTTAGTAGCTGTTGGCGTGACACTGTCAAATGTTTTATATGGCGCCAACACGTGTCTGGGATCATGCACACACCTAACTTAACAAAATTCTATTTTTAAAAAGGTCAAAAAAATTCTGATTTTTTGAATTTTTTTTATAGATCAGATTATTTCGTGAATTGAATTTCACTTGATCATTTATGATTTTTTATTTTATTGAAAAGAGTCTATATATCTTTTAAGATAGGGTAATATCTGCTACAAACTATCATTACTGGATTATATTTACTGCGCTAAATATGTTGTTGTTATGTGTGATTTCATCCCATGTTTTTTATTTAATTATTTCAATTAAATTATTATTAAAGAGAAATTTTTGTAATAACTAAAAAAAAAGTGGAAAAGAATGTAGTCCATACAGCAGTGGATGGACGACTCCTTCCTTAATCACAGATATTAAATTTGAATTTTTAATGTGAAAAAATCTTTGATATAGATAGTATTTTCTTCAAATAAAGTCCTACACAATACGAATTCAAAATAGTCAAGCTCCGATAAAATACTGAATATTTGGTAAAAGTTTTTCAGCCAAATTTGAAGCAAATTTTGAAAAGAAAAAAAAGTCAATAGTTACTATTCTAAGCTTATACTTCTTATATACATAATCAAAAAAATTGTCTACTAAGAGAAAAAAACTATCCACACTGAAATGTGAATTGTGTGCAATTTTGGGTTTATAAATTTCAAAAGTAAGCAACTTGATTAAAATTAAAATATTGGGAGTTGACTAAGAAAAGTATTTTAAAAAATTCTAAGCAGCCACTTGATAACTTTATTCCAAAAAAAAAATATGTCAATAATTACAATTTCTTAAAGGACCAACTAATGGCAATATTAATGACCAAAGTATGTACGTAATTTGACATTTTTGAATCAAGAATTTCAAAGTAGTGGATTTGTTTTTGGCCAAATTAAATAATTGAGACTTTTTGCCATGTTATTTGACCATATAATAAAATCCATTTTCAGTTAAAAATATGTGTGAATAGGAAAATTATGACAATAAAGATAGAATATGACAACGTCATTACTTAATAATTCAAATTAATTATTCATTTTTTTTTTCCTTTTTATTGAGATTTTTACTCTAAACTTTCTACTCGATTTTACGTAATTCTAAATAGAAAAACTTCAAATTTAACCATTGTGAATGAATATAATATAATCTCCGGTCATGCTAATTTCATATGAATTAATGTTAAAAATTGTGTGTATATCATTTGATTAATGACTTCGAAAATGAAATAAAGACTCTTTATAATGATACTATCAAAAATCAAACTTGTAATTTAAAGTAAATCTTGAACAATTTTTACTATTATATTAAATATCTTTTTATATAAAAAAAAAACAATTTATATATAAAAATCTTATTTTTAATTTATTTTAAGCAACAAAATTCAATTGAACCTCCTTCTTTCTCGCTAGCTCCACGCTTTGTTTACATGGATATTCATAATTCTTACGTGACAAAAATTCTTTATTCAAGTATTAAAAAAAAAAAAAAAAAAAACATAATGTACCTCCTAATTTTGTCTCATACTATCGACTATCATACTACATATTGAATCGTTCAAAAATTATGTATTTTTAAAGATTTCATCACTAAAATAAATAATAGTACATATCGCAACATTCTAATATTGGAAGAATACTTTTAGAAAATTCGAGCAAAATGACTCCTAACATAATAAAGTTTTTTTCCTAAAATATGGATGCGGATAAATAACAATCACTTATTTCTCTAACTAATAGTAATAAATTTCTAAACATCAAATTTTCCCCTTTCTTCCCTTTGAGTTGGAAGATAATAACAATGGCAAATGTTGCTGCTAAAGTTGCTGTAATTGGTAGTGGAAGTAAGCACCTCCCCCACCCCCCTACCCCACCCCCACCAAACCAAAATTGTGAATTTTTTACTGTAAACTGATCAAAAGGGGTTCTTTTTCCTCAGTTTCAGGAGCTGTTTGTGCATCTACTTTAGCCAAGAATGGAATTTCAGTAACCCTTTTTGAATCTGGAAGAGGTCCAGGTGGCCGTATGTCTCAAAGAAGGTATTGGGGTTTTTTTATTTATGAATTTTTTTCATGAATTATGTAATGGGGTTTCTTAAAAATTGAATCTTGAATTAGAGAAATGACAGAAGATGGAAGGGAGCTGCATTTTGATCATGGGGTTCCTTATTTCTCAGCTAAAAATCCTGATGTGTTGAGACTTATTTGTGAGTGGCAATCAAAAGGACTTGTTGCAGAATGGAAAGAAAAGTTTGCTACTTTTGATTGTGATTCTAAGCAATTTCTTGATATTGAACAGGTTACTTGTTTTTTTTTTACTGTTTCTAGTAGTTTTGTTTTGTCTTCTTTGCTAATATATTAAGGACTATTTCTTTGTAGATTGTGTTCAGCCTGCTTTCTTTTACTTTATTTGTTTATTAGGAGTACTGTTTTTCAAAATGTGTTTTTGATGGATTGGTTGGTAGGTTGTGTTCACATTGTTTATATTTAAGACCAAAATAAGAAAGGGTGTTTGTACACGTTCTTTTTGACCATTCATTTGGATTGTTATAGCCTATATAGGTATAGATTTATTTATTCAGTTCATTCACTAGAGGAAGCTTTTATGCACATGTTGTAACTAAGGGATTATTCAATGTGTAAGTGGTTTATCTTGGAAAGTTCCAAGTAAATG
Source organism: Solanum piurae (assembly GCA_029582685.1). NCBI lineage: Eukaryota > Viridiplantae > Streptophyta > Magnoliopsida > Solanales > Solanaceae > Solanum > Solanum piurae. The sequence goes on from JAJOOO010006249.1 coordinate 31,773, forward strand.
ACCAAATAGAAGATTATGTTGGTGTTCCTGGCCGATGTCCCAAAGGATTCTTATGCCTTGCTCACCTCGCACACAGAGTGTGAGGCGTCTTAGTTAAGCGCCTGCATTTCGTATATAGTGTTGAGAGAACAACTTAAGTACAATATCGGAAAATGATAAAAGCAAATGTGTAGTTTTCTCTATGGAAAATTTGCATTTTTACTGCCGTATAATTTAATATTAGCACATAGCCACAGGGTCACATGCATATAGTAATGAGTTTTTCACTACAACAAAAACAACTTTTAGCAACAATAAATATTGACATTAATAAAGAGTGCTAAAGTCTTTACCGGCATTAGTTAAGTGCCATTAGAATCAATGTTGCTAAAGACTTTAGGGACATATACAAAAAGTGTTAATTGCCGTTAAAAATACATATTTAGCGGCAATTAACTTAATTGCCGCTAATGATCATTTTTGATGTAGTGTTTACTGGTAGTGTTGTTGCTTACTCTTATTTTAATTCAGGAAGGTTTGGAGAAGAAATATGTCGGTGTTCCAGGAATGAATTCAATTTGTAAATCGTTATGCCAGGAGCCTGGTATGCGGCTAATATCGCTGAATTTCATTCTTTGAAATGTTTTTTCACTAAGATGAACTACTGCACGATATTTACTTTTTTTTCTGTTTGAACTATGTAGGAGTTCAAAGTAGGTTTGGGGTAGGCGTTGGGAGGTTGGAGTGGTTGGATAATGAAGATTCATGGTCATTGATGGGTTTAAATGGCGAAAGTCTTGGTTACTTTAAGGGAGTGGTGACATCAGACAAAAGTACATTTTCACAAAGGTTCACTAATGTAACAGGAAAACCTGTACCTATTGGTAAGACATATCTCTACATTCTTTTGTTGGTTAATAATTTCATTTGGTTGACCTTTATGGTTATTTGAATACAGTTGCATACTTTCAAGACCTACATAATAAAATATGTTGTTGTTTTGTGAGATATGTCACCTACTTCCAGCTAGTTGTTTACTTGTGCTTTGACAATCGCTGGTGTGGACTTTCCTTTTTTTAATGGTTCAGGCTCCAGCAAGATAAGTCTAAATAGTATATTTTGTCAACTGTGGTCAAGAAGGGATAATATGAGAGTTTATATTAGGTGTCTGAAAATATGAGAGTCTAATATTATACAACGTACTTAAATAATAGCCTTTTTTGTTTTTTTTCAAAAGTGTCTCATATGCTTGGAGAAGTTGGAGGGCCATCGTATCAAGTTATCGCTACATCTTTGTGATGATTGTATTTAACCGAATTTGTTTATATTCAATCATCTTTACTCCTTGCTTTTGTTTTGTCACTGGTACTGTGGTACATAAACCTCGCCATGTACAACGTCTCAGCATCCTATCTGTTCTTTTATACGTTAAGCTCATATTGACATGTATCTTTCATACGGACTGTTCTTGGTTTGTTCCTCACTGATTTGCTTTAATAATGTTGGCATTCTTTGATAGGTTAACAAGGTCTGCATTTAACCGGACAATTATTGTATCATGTCTAATTTCTTTTCCAGTAACGATATGTAACCTCCCTTCTATCAAGACGTGTCAGCAAAGTTATCTATTAGATCTTGCTTCTTTCATGTAGACATGGAAAAATTTCCGGAAATATCGTTGAAAATGACAGAAATTCCTGTTAATCCTTGTTTTGCTCTCATGTTGGCGTTTGAAGAGCCTTTGACAGAGGTAAGATGTGCTCTGTAACCACGGATTTCATTTTGATGAATGTCAGAAAATCTTTTAGCAGACATGCTACACCCACACCCCACACACACAAAAAAAAAAAAAAAATTATCTCATGACTTGATCGAAATAAAAAGTGATTTGTTTTCTACTTAGCCTACTAGCTGATACTGTTGATAAGAACTTGTCTTAATGGATATCACCTGAAATTTCCTGATGGAATATGTCTCTCTTCCTACCATATTTGAGATACCAATACGAGGCTTCTCATTCAAGAGCTCAAAAGTTCTACATCGGGCATTCTGTGACAGCAGCAAACCAGGGCGTTCACGCAATAGGTATATGTTTATGTTGTTATTGAGCATATCAATATTGTGGCTGACAACAAAAAAGAAAAAGAGAAATGCAGTAGATGAATATTGCGAGTAAATTGAACATCGTATTTGTACAATTTCACCTATATTTATTGCTGTTTTTGATTATGTCGTTCTTTTCTTCCCCCCAATGAAGTGAACGCTGGGTGTTGCACTCTACGGCAGAGTATGCTCAGGATGTTATTGTCCAGACAGGACTTCAGAAGCCTTCCAGTGCAACATTAACGAAAGTAGCTGAAGAACTATTTCAAGAATTTCAAAGCACAAAGCTCAGTATACCTCAGGCATTCTTTAAGAAAGCTCATCGATGGTCAGTATCTAACATATACAGCTGTTCATTTCAGTTTCAGATTTAGTTAGCTGCATGCATTCCTTGATTTGAAATAGACAAAAAATCACACTCAAAAATTTACCAGACACAACATTTCTTGTGGTGATATAGTGTTAAAACAATGCCTCAGGTTTCCAAAAAATCAAACTGTTACTCGATATCTTTATTAATAGGAGGATGCATGTACATGATGGATAGGTAGAGGTACTCAATCTAGCCTGGGCAATCAGGCACAACTATTATCCCAAAGGGAAGAAAGAAAAAGAAAAAAATGTTTTAGCTAAAATTTTGTCTTGGAATCATATCAGTCTCAGATGGCAGTTATGTAGTCATGTTGGTGGAGTGAAGTACTTAGATATGTATTCCTTTCTTCGCTTGTTGCTGTACGTATATTTCATGTCATATTTATGTCGCTATCGCGTGTGAATTCATCAGGGGCAGTGCGTTCCCAGCAATAAGTGTAGCAGAAAATGAGAAATGCCTTTGGGACGCGAAGAAAAGGCTGGCAGTATGCGGAGACTTTTGTGTTAGTCCAAATGTTGAAGGGGCTATCATTAGTGGCTTGGCTGCTGCAGCAAAATGTTCTGAAGTTCTCTGTCGCTTATAATAAAATGACATATATTATGTGTATCACCAAATAGTCATTTTACTGGTTTTATTATACTTGACTGAGATTATAAATTGCAACAGAAACCAGAACTTGGTCATTCTACTAAATTTGTCCAAAGTATTCTTATTTGACACTTACAGAGGTTAATTTCAAGTATTGTAAGCTATTACTAAGGAATTCCTACTATATATAACAACTCAGTTCACTAGTGATATTATCGGCTTTTGGCCTTGGCCTTGGCCTGCACGACTTTAAAATGAGTCGTTAGAGTTAAGGTATATCCCCTTTTTTGTTGATGTGAAATTTGTCTAGGGTGTCACGGGGATTTGTATATATGGTGTGAGATGGAATGGAGGTGAGGCATATATGGTGATGGAAAAGACTCGATCAATTTGAATTTGTTTTTAAAAAAAAAAGGGCTAACCCATCAGTGACTCCCTAAAGTTGGCATCAGTTTTCACTTAGACATCTTAACTAGACTTCGTTCATTTTAGACACTTCAGTAAGGCCCTGATATGTCATTTTGACACTTTTTTAACATTCAGCAAAAATATGATGGTGAGTGTGTTTCACTCGCGGATGATGTGTAAAGTGTCAAATTAAATGAGGACACTTGTCATTTTGTTCAAAAGAGTTCTTAAATAATAAACTATCAATTATTATTTTTTTAAATGGCCAATTGATCGATGACACGTGGCATTTTTTCCAAATTGTAGCAAAAAAAAGATTAAATCACCTTAATTTTTTTTAGGAGAAGCATCTCCCACCCCACCCCCACCCCATCGTCTTCTCCAACGTTGCAAAAACAAGCATAGTAGCACACACCCTTTAATCTTCTATCATATACCCGAAATTTTCTCTATCTCTTTTACTTAAATATTGTTCAATCCTTCTATGGTATAACTTTAGTGAACTTGTGTAACTCAAATTTTTTCAAATAAATGCAGCTTCACAAATTTTATTGCTAAAAGAAAATTCTACAGATTTTATTCGTAAAAGAAATAATTTAAGATCCAATAAACTTTTAAAGATACAAATGTGTACGTGTTCGTATCACATTGTTAAGTTTCTTTTAATGGGATCATCTCATTTTTTTAGTGACTTTTTATTCATCCCCTAACGTTTCATTTTTTTTTCCTTCAAATTTCAGTCTTTTTTTTCTCAAATTAAATTGAGGAAGAAGGGCATCATCCTTGGGAAATCTTGGGGAAAGCTCTGAGGTTTGGAATTAGATTCCTCGTTTGTGGCATCATCGAATATATTTCACCATGGAAGAAGTTCAAGCTTAAGAAAATGGTGGTTTAAAAAATGGGGAAGAAGAAGGAAATATAAAATAAAAATTGGCTAAAAAAAAGTCTGATGCGCGGTTAATGAGTGGGTCACACTCACTATGCCATATCGGCGAAAAGTGTCAAAATGACACATCAGAAACTTACATGAGGTGTCTAAAATGAATCTAGTTCAGATGTCTAAGTGAAAATTGATGCCAACTTTAAGGGGTCACCGATGAGTTAAGCCAAAAAAAATTAAAAATTGATGATCACATGCATGTGCAGTTCTATTAATATATGTTTGAGTTGAACCAACCATTTAAGTTAAGAAATAAATACCACTAGTATTTTCCACTCTTAGCATTTGAGGACAAGTGTTAGCACCCCTCAAGTCTACCGACATTTTACACATGAAAAAATTAAAGAAATTAAAAGTAGATTACTTCAGGTTATCTATTAATTATGTTTTCCTATTTCAATGGTAATTAGTTGCAAGGAGCTAGGTTGATTATTGAATGAAGCGATAGAACATAAAATTTCAGTTTTTTGAGTACTTTAACTGAAGAGACTGGATTTTTTTTTCGCGAACCAACACCATAGATAATAAAAAGAAAATATTCTATTCAATACTATAATGTGTTCTTTGTAACCTCTTGTTGCTGCTTTTGTCTCCCTATGTTAGCTCATCATTATCTAACTTTTCCAATTGATAACAGAAAGAAAGAGCCAAAGACAGTTCAGTTCATTGTGTATAGTCACTATATAAAAATAAATTAAATAGGAAAAAACAAAAGAAGCAGATTCATAAAATCATATGAAATGCATGCACCGTAGTAAATGAAGTAGTTGATAATCTGAGGTCTCAGGTTCAATATTCAGTGAAGTTAAAAAATATTAGGTGATTCTTCTTATCCGTCCTATTCTTGATAGACAGAGTTACTTGTTACATGTTGTTGATGGGAAATGACATATATCCTGTGAAATTAGTCGAGGTGCGTGAAAGCTGACTTAGAAACCACGATCATAAATAAAGCATATGAAGACACGCTTAGCTGTAGCTGTCTAACTGAGACTTTGAACAAACTTTAAATTTTGTGTTTGTGCTATAATACTATAATGTGTTCTTTGTAACCTCTTGTTGCTGCTTTTGTCCCCCTATGTTAGCTCATCATTATCTAACTTTTCCAATTGATAACAGCAAGAAAGAGCCAAAGACAGTTCAGTTCATTGTGTGTAGTCACTATATAAATAAATTAAATAGGAAAAAACAAAAGAAGCAGATTCATAAAATCATATGAAGTGCATCCCCAGTAGACAATGAAGTAGTTGAGAATCTGAGATCTCCGGTTCAAAACTTCTTGATAGACAGAGTTACCTGCAAGTACCTGTTGCTGATGAGAGATGGCAAGTATCCTGTGGAATTAATCGAGATGCGCAAAAACTTGCTTAAACAATTAGGGTCATAAATAAATTTAAAAAATCATATGAAGGCACGCTAGTTGTAGCTGTCTAACTGAGACTTTGAACTGCACAAACTTTAAATTTTGTGTTTGTTGGTTTGTAAAAATTATTAACCACAGAGATTAATCATAATCCTTGATTTATCACCCCATAACTATGTTGTTTTTACCCTCTTAAATTACGTGCACCAAAGCATGCTACACAAAAAAAAAAGGTAAACCGTACTAGACAAATTAGCTCCATATGATATGACGAGCTTGATCCAAACGGCTTACTCCCTACTATCACAAGTGAGATTTTCGAATTTGAGACCCCCATTATGAAAGTCCCAAACCAAAGGGTTATAGTATACTCTCTATATGTCTTTTCCCTGACATATTATTCTTTTTCACTTGATGTTTTAACATCTGTATCTTTTCCTCATTGGAGAAACGTGTTTCAAAAACATCCTTATTCAAGGCTCGAAATTAAAAACGCTCAACTATTTATTTGAGTTGACAGTTAATTAATTGTACACAAACGACAAGCAGTTTGAAAAAAATCAAATGGTCCAACACACTATTTATTTCACAGTTGCAAGTACGTTGGCCAAGACATTGTATACAGTGATCATTTATCATAATGGACCGTATATAACAGACATCACATGAAAAATCAATAATGATAAAAAAAAACATCAATCATGCAAACAAATAAAAGAACTCTGATTTTTGAAATATATGTAGTATGTACTCTACGGATTAATAGAATCGATAATTCATTTTCAAAATTATTTTATCTCTATATATATTTGTCGTATCAAGCGAGCATTTTATAGCATTAAATAAGCGTCCGATCTATAGATAAATGGTTATAGGGGTCCGTTATAGGAGTTTCTTATGACCTTTGAAGTGGTCCGTTAAATATTTTCGAGCTTAAAATAGTCAAAATAACAACAAAATCACTCATTATAATTTTTTCCTTTTTTTTTTTTTTTGCTGGAAAGAAATGTCGTCTTCAAGTTCCTAATAGGGTTGGTTCATTAATTCATAATTTATAACTAACTAAAATATTTTTTATTTTTTGGTTCAATTTTATGATTAAAAAAATATACAAATCAAGGATGGCGAAGTGCACCAAAAAATGTAGCCAAGTGGTTAGTAAATTAAATTGAAATGTGAGAACCATTAATTTTGGGAGACACTAAGGAATAGTTGGTAAGCCTTTGTAAATATATGACACATAGGCCTAACTCAACCCCAAAAGCTAGTTTATGAGAGAAGATTTGTCCAAGATCATATAAGGAGACTAAATTCTCATATTTCTATCGATGTGAGATATCTTAACACTTTCCCGCACGCTCAGACCTCAATTAAAGCGTGAACACTTCTAAATGAAAGTCCATCATCGATGAACAACAAATTGAAACGGATCTAACTCTGATACCATTTAAGGAAACCAAATTTCTGAAATTCTCCTTATATGGATTAGGACAAACCTTCCAAGATCCATCTTTACACATACATTAGTTATTCAATATATATTTACTATAATCAATAATAATAATTGAAAAATTAAGTAATAAATTACTACATGTTTTAAACTTTAAAATAAAAATATGGGCGGGCGGGTTGAGGGCAGAGAGAGATGCCAAAACTGATGCATGGCCCTATTATACCTGCTAGACGCAGAAATGCCACACTTCTCAAAGCAACAGAAACACGTGCTTTCACACTGAATCAAACCCAACACCATCATTATACAAAAAGAAATAAATTATTCTACTTTTTCTAAAAGTTATTCAATCACACAATTCATCCCATAGCTTTCAGTTAAACCAAAAGTTATCGTTTTCATCCCCCGTTTCACAAAAATTGTCTAATTTAACTTGATACGAAATTTAAGAAAATAGAGAAGACTTTTGAATCTCGTGGTTCTAAATTAAAGTTATGTTAAATGTACACAATTACCTTTTAATCTTGTGGTCTTAAACATGTCACGTAAAAAACTGAAATTAAAATGTTACAAGAAAAAGAAAGATCATTCTTTGAAACTAACTAAAAAAGAAAGGAGGTGATTCTTTTTTAAACGAAGAGAGCATGACATTTTCTGCGTGAATTTTTAGACGCTAATATGAATATCGAACACTGAATTCAATTAAAAAAAAACATACAAAGGAACTATTCAACGATTCATTATAAAATACTAATTGAAAAATGAATTCAACATGGACCAGAGTTAGCTAAACAAAGAAGCAAGAACATGTAACCAAGATTAGTTAATTAATTCCATGCATATTTACATAATCTTCTAAGATTTGTAGAAACCAGAAAAATAATTGAGGATTTGATTACCATTTACTTCATTCTTTGATTCGATCGATTACGTTCTGTTTGGCCTGTTGCAGTGTTGCTGCTACTATGGTGTTTTTTGTTCAAAGCACCAGATGAAAACAGGGGAAACCCAAAAACCCCAGATTTTGAAGAACCTCGAAGAGAGCTGCAAACGGGAACATTCAGAACTGTAGTAACACGAACGTTAGCTGAATAGGACCTTTCCACCCCGCCTCCATGTTTGTATCTGGGTCCACCATTGAAGCTGCTTGGACTACTTGAGCTTCTTCCTAAGTTGTGGAAAACTATCTTCCCTGAAGAATTCATGCGAGGACTATCATCAACAGAGAGTCCCCGTAGAGTAGAATCAGGTGGTTGTCTGTTTATTGGGCTTCCAGCTAATCGAGTAGGGATTGGATTTTCCGACGATAAAGCTCTGTGTTTCACTAATCGAATTCTAGGGGGATTAGGATTGCTGTTTTGATTGTTGAGGCATGTTTGAGTACTTAGTTTATCAGAATCAAGAGAAAGTCTAGGAAGATCATCGTGTTCATGGCCGGAAGAAGAAGACGATGAAAGAGATAATCGGGAACTAGAAATTGATATGGACTCGTTATCAGAGTCCTTATTGAGCAACGGAAGGTGAAGAGACGAGTCGTCAGTGGATGACTTCGAGCTGCGATTGAGGAAATTCTTCAGAGATTTATGAGCATTGGAGCAATTTTTCGGAGCATCGTGCTTGTCATTTTGCAATTTCTTCAACCCTAGAATCTCCCTCCATCGACTAGAACACCTAGGAGCTTTCGGAGAGAACAGAAACGGGTCCTTACGAGAAATCTCCTTATTTCTCATACGAAGTTTCGGCGTCTCCGGCGACCGACCGGCAGACGTAGACACAGCCGCCGGACGAACCGTCGGGAGTTGCAGAGGCATCAATTTTCCATCAGAAAAAAGCTCATCCGCCGGTAACATATTCACCGGATCTTCAAGTCGAAACTCGAAATCCACCATTTCATTGACGGAAACTTCCGGATCTAATATTACTTCCGGGTTATACACAGCTGTAGAGATTCTAGGACTCAACCAACCGTATGACTTGTACTTGGTCGGAGAACAATCGAGAAAATTCTCCGGCGACACATCGACCTTGTTTATACAAGCTGAAGCCATGGATTTAATTGGTGAAAAAAAAAAAATACCCAAAAACAAACTTGTAGTAAAATCAAATTCTGCAGTTGAAAGAAGAAAGGTGAGGTACCATTTGTATAGAATCACGAGCAGCTTCAAATCTATGGAGTTTCAGAGAGAAAGCCAAGTTAGCTAGGTTTTAGAGAGGGGGTTGTGAATATTGTGGAGTTTAGTTGAAGCTAAGCATAGCATAGTAGTGTAGTGTAGTGTAGTGTAGTGGTGATACTAGTAGAAGTTGGATGCATACATAAATTTTAATAAAGGATCATATTTAAAGATGATAGTTATAATTCGCTCATAAATAAGTAAACTGTTCGGTTTGATGCGTATTTTTAGAGAGGTTTTTCTTTTATGTTTAGAGTTCAAAAAGTGTCTGTTTTAATGTTGGATTACAAATCAAGACAAAAGATATGAATTTTATTTTATAACAATTTCATCATATTTAAAATTATTAGCTTGATGAATTTTAATTTATTTTTACATATGTATGAACTCCCTCAACTAGATTATAATAAGAAATATGTTTATAAAAAAAAATGAAGTGAAAAGGGGAAAAAATATGTGATACAATTAAGATAACAATCAATTGAAAAACGTTAGTTGGTTAAGCGAACACGCAATGCAATGACTTTTTTACCATGGACTTGCTTTTTAAAGTTTCACATGACACTTTATATTCATGTTTATTTAGTTATATATATATATCATAGAAATTTTTATATATGAAAAAGTTTATTTAAAAATAAATAAATAAATAACGCGATAGTCTAATTCTATATAATTATGTGATTCATCGAAAGGTGTAGTTCTAACAAATCGAATCAGGAAAGAAAAATAACTTATCAAGGCTACATGTGCTTCGCAAATAGTTCATCAAAAAGAAAATTCCAAAGAAAAGTAATTTGACAATAAACAGTATTATTAGTTAGCGTTTGACAAATAGCCCAATAATATGTAGGATCTTAAAATTCAAATAAGAAAAAAGGTGTTTGATATTTTTTCATACATACCGTATAAGTGATATATATATATATATATATATATAAGTTTCAATTAGTATAATTACGTAATTCATTAAAAGTTGTGACCTAACAAATCAAATTGGAGGAAGAATTTTTTAATTATCAAAGTTATCTGTGTTTAATCTATAAGTTATTCAAGAATTATTTTTTAAAAAGAAAAGATAATTGGTAATAGGCAGGTAGAATCAAAATACAAAAAAAAAAGTGTAAGCAAGTTATATCTCGACAAAGAGAAAAATAAGTGAAATCACATTCTTAAAATTTTGATAAGAAAAAAATGTTAGAATTCTTTTTGCATACGCCCCATACAAGTAATGCATATAAGTTCAATTAGTATGATTAAGAAAGATTCAATTGATTTGAATCATGTCACAAGATAATAATAAGTGGATATGATCAATCACATATCAAAATATGAATAAATTACATTAATTATATTGTGAGAGTCTAGCTTAGTGGTTTAAGTAAATAGAGTTAGAAAAACGTTAGCACGCAATTACTTTTCTATTAAAGGCTACTTTTTCAAAGCTTCACTAACTTATACTCCCTCCGTCCACTATTGTTTGTCAGGGAAAGATCATGCACAATCCTTAAGAAAAAATTAATATAAGGTGTAATTTGACTAATATAACCCTATTATCAATCATTATTAAAATGGTTTATACTTGTTGAAAACTGTAAAAACAACTTTTTCCACATTAAAGTAGTCTTGTAACTTTAAAATGGTTACTTTTTGAAACTAGTAGTTATGTAATTATTAAGGGCAGAATTGAAAAAAAGTGACTAATTATTTCTTGATTGTTTAAATTGACAATTAATTTTAGACAACTATTTTTAGTATACCTGACAAATAATAATGGACGGAGGGAGTACAAGATATAGAGTATAGACACAATAATGTGTGGTTTTACCTCAATTCATGATATAAAGTATTGTATTAAAGAAATGTTATCCTCATATTTAATTTTATTGTTGAAGTTTTTTTATATAGTAAAGTTTTCAAAAAAGAAAATTAAAATAAAGAACGACAATTAATAATAGACAGATAGAATCAAACGCAAGAAAATATAAGCAGGCCAGACCTCGATAAAAATTCAAAAATAAATAAGATCACATTCTTAAAAATTGAGACAACAAAATGTTGCTTTTTTTCTTAAAAATTGAGACAAAAAATGTTTTTTTTTTTGGCATGCACCCATACAAGTAATAATATGATTAAGAAAGATTCTAAAATGTTAGTCATTCATGATACAATAATTTTATTAATAGTAGAGAAAATGGTCAAATTCCCCCCTAATTTATATTTGAATTTTCAACTATACACTTTAACTTTACGGGTATTCTATCACCCCCTTGAACTATTTAAGTTTGATATTATTACACCCCTAAAACGTCTCAACCACATTTATGCTGGCCGGTGAAACTCACGCGCTGACAAGTGGAAATTTTATTAAAAACTTTTTTTTTATTCTTTTTCCTTTCTGATTTATTGTCTAGTTTAGGTCACAATGCCAAAATTTATGGATATATTTTGGATCTTCAAATTTGAAACTTGTTGATAACATAGATGGTTGGTAATTATTTGAAGCTAAACATGATGAGTTTGACTGAGTTCATGGCTAAGATTTTTAGATTTGAAGAATAGCCGAAATTCCATGGAAATCGATGAGCTTCCATATGAAATTATTGGATCTATATTCTTGATTTGGGAGCTGCTTTCGTTGATGGTTGAAAGAGTTCTGTATGGCTGAAAACTGAAGCTCATAGTTTAAAATGTGAAGCACCAACTTGAAACCTCCATTAAAGATAGTTCAAAAGCTTGAGTTCGAAATTCGATTTGCCACAAACGAGCTCCATTTTGAGTGGATAATATATCAAAGGAATCGAAATGTCGAGAAAATATTATATTCATAATTTATGGGAGACTTTGAGAAGAATTTAGGTGATTTTACATCAAATTTTCAGAGCAATGGGCCGAAGAAGATGAAGAACGGATGTTACATTTTTTTAGATTTGTAGAAAAATGACCAGCTATTAAAATCAGTTGAGAAAAATTTCTATGGGTCTGTTGAGTCTTGAATATAGGATGAAAAAGTTTCTTAATATTCAAAGTTTATCGAAGAAAAACAATTAGGTATCCTTATTCAAGCTTAATTTTTCTTTGATTTGAAATATTTTTGGTACATAATTCTTGATTGTTGAAACTGGTGGGTGAAATTGCTAATAGGATCTGTGGTGTATGATTGACGTACTGTTGGCAATGATTTCAAAATGATGATGAAATTTGATGCTTGCCATATATGTTGTATCAAGTTGCTACGAAGAAGAAAACAAATTAAAAGAGATAAAAATAATTAGGAAAAAAAGGAATAATAAATAAAAATACATATATTTATGAAAAATATATTAGAAATAATATTTTAATATTTGTTTTGGTCTTCACTCTCTCAAAGAGAGTGAAATATACCCACTTTGCCAAGTAAGTATTTAGGGAGATAGAAATTTCAATTTTAAAAAGTTCAAGGGGGTGATAGGATCCTCGTGAAATTGAAGTGTGTAGTTGAAAATTCAAATTTAGGTTAGGAGGCATTTGGTCATTTTCTCTTAATAGTCTATGTGGATATGATCAATCACTGATCACATATCAAAATCAAACTATGGGATAAATTACATTAATAATATAGTGGGGTTCTAGTTTAGTATGTTTGAGCAAATGGGGAGTTGAAATGTGGATATTTAGTAGGCGTTTGGCCATGTGATATCATATTTCGATATGGTATCGTGAGATGGAATTAATATTTGGACATGTGATTTTACGCTGATTTCATCTCATGATTCCATATTCTCCAAAAACCATGATATGGAATTATATGGAAATTTCATATCATGATTTGAGATATTTTAATACAAAAATTGATCCACGAGTTTATATTTTGTTAAAACAACCTTACATTTATATCTACTAATCATTTATTTCATATGTAAATAAAATTTACAATCACATTATTACTTTTTAAAATTTATTATTATCACCGACATAAAATTTATTATTATCACCAACATATAGTCACTTTAACTCACACCAACCAATTGTTGAGTAATACATTTATTTTATGGCCTTAATAAGTGCACATTTATATTTTATGTGTAAGTTATTAGTATTTAGTTACATATTTTCTATCAACTTTGTTTAAATAGATAATATTTATTTTACGACTTTGCATTGTCTTGGAATCACTATTTTTATTACTCTTACAAACATTATTTTTATGAAGTGCATTCTATAATGCTTCCAATTTATTTTATGTTCACTAAACTATATTGATGTATTTTTTATTTGGTAGGATTATGTTGGTGCGATTGATGGAACATATATAGAAGGGGAGGTTCCTAAAGCGGTGCAACAAGCATATCGTAATCGCAAAGGAAGAACATCACAAAATGTCTTATGTGCTTGTGATTTTGATATGTGATTTACCTTTGTTGTTGCTTGTTGGGAAGGTACTGCACATGATAAGTAAAGTACTTGAGAATGCACTTGTTGAACCAACGTCACAATTTCCATTTTCATCACATGGTAACTTTAAATTACATCCTTAGAATAAATATTATTTATTTACACAAAACTGTCTCATTTACATCACATATACTTATAGTAATTCTTTATGAAATGTTTGTTGGTAGATAATTATTATGTTGTTGATGCTGATTTCTGAAACACAAAAGGATTTTTAGCTCCATACAAAGGACTACGCTATCATTTGCAAGATTACCGAGGAAGTGAAAGAGAGCCTCAAAATGCCAAAGAACTATTTAATTATAGGCATTCATCTCTGCGCAATGTGATTGAAAAGACTTTTGGAGCTTGAAAAATAGATTTAGAATACTGAAACAAGGCATGAACCATTATGATATTGATTCACAAGTGAAAATTGTCATAGCTTGCGCAGTGTTACATAATTATTTGCGAGAATACCAAAGTACTGATGAAATATTTATGGTCTATGAGCACGAAAATATAGTTGTGTATGATATTGACCAACAAATGGCCTTGGTTCGTCTTCTCGGTCACATGATCGAGAAATGCAAGTTCAACTGAGAAAATTATATGTATTATGTGGGAGGATTATATTAAAGACTAGTACACTACAATATATGTTCAATTTTTTTTATTAAATTATAGTTAGATGAAACAATTACTTATGTGGAGAACAAATAGCTTCGTAATAATTTATTATGCGATTTTATAAATTTTTGTTTATTTGATAAGACAGAATAAATAATTGGGGCTATTTTAATAGTTTTACAACTTGTGGGATGTTTATGAAAAAATATACAACACAAAAATTTCATATCGCATGTCCAAATAAAACTTTAATTTCATCTCATGATTTCATATCATGATACCATATCATAATTCTATATCATGATACCATATCGCATGGCCAAACGGGCCCTTAGTCCAAAAAAAATGGATGTGACTTTTTTTTTTTAGGGAAACTTTCACAAATAGCCATTATAATGAACTTAATTATGCTCCATAGCTATAGTTTGCATATTTAGGGGTTGTAGCTATAGTTTAAACTGCCTCATTTGTATAATTCGCAGGTTTGTATAATTCGCGGATACATTTGTATAATTTAGTTATTTTTGTATAAACTCGAAATAACGAATTTATACAATTACAAACATCAGAAGTGCAAATAGTTATACAAATTCTGAATTATACAAAAGTTATACAAATTATATTATACAAATTCCGAATTATACAAATGCGCGAATTATACAAAACTAAAAAGGTGAGTTGTATAATTATAGCTAAAAGTAAGCTGTGAATTGTAATTAAGGTAAACTATAACTATATTAAGTAATTAACTAGTATATATTTGTTTATACGCAATTCCTTCTTTTTTTTATTATTTTAGGATAGAATAAGGGATAATCCAAATAAAAACTACAAAGAAAAGATAAATAGCATAATTAGAGGAGGATGGTTCTTGGAAATATCAGATTATGAATAAAATATGAAAGGTCATGTGCTGCCATTATTTATTTGATTATAATAAGTTTAAATCAACGTGCCATGGAATAATTTTACTCTCTATCCAAGATTTCTCCAAATTTCGAGGTAAATCTTGCATCTTATCTCATGTCATAAAAAAAAAAAAAATTATGACAAGAAAATAATTAATTAATTTAATATTTGACTACTTTGATATATATTGAACTATTTTTAAAAATTAAATAAAAAAATTACGTGAAAGAATTCAAGACTTTTCAAGTAAAAAGATTTATGTACAAACATAGCCACTTTTATAACTTTATTTTTAAACTTGAGAGCATCATTTGGATAACGACTTATAAAGTGTTGCAAAAGACCACTTTTCACTTGGACTTTGTCTTTTTTTGTGCTTTGTTTTCTTGAGGCCATATGACAAATAGTGACCAAATGTATGTGTGTTGCTTTATTTTGATCCTTAATATATCACACATGATTGAAATGGTCCTTAATGTATTATAAAAAATGTTTATTTTAGTCTTTCACCTTAAATCTAATAAAGATGTCAAAAAGAAGGTGTTATTTTTAACGGTGGATCCCATATGTAGCTAACAAACTATACCATTATTTTCTTCTTTGTTAGCCCTAAAGAAATAGCTTCATAGACACAACAATTTTCTCTACTTTCTCTAACAAAATTCATTATTTTCTCTTTTCATATATATTATTTTAACTCCAAAGCAGTTTTTAGCTGTTAAATTATACTCCTTCTAGTGTTATTGTCGATAGTTTATTTAAGCTTAAATTAAGATCTAAATGAGCCCAAAACAACAACTTGACGGAATCTAATGCGAAAGCTTTCTTAATTGTTAATAATAATGTGAAAATTGCTTACTTCATTGAATCAAAATGACGGAACCATTTTTCTCACAAAAAACATATAGAAAAAATCAAAATTTTACAATCGATATAAACAGAAAATACCTTAAAATCTCCAATAAGATAAGACACCCAAAGCTTAGCTAAGTGATTTTCCACAAAGCTACATCATATATAAACATGAATTTTAATATGCATAAATGAGAATAGAGAACAGTATTTAGAAATTGAGAGATAAAATAATATTTTAAGAGAGAAAATAATATTTTTTTTGTTAGAAAAAATGATGATAATCATGGAGCTCTTTTTTGGAGCTTGCAAAGAAAATAACATTATTATATTTTGTTAGCATGTGGAATCCACCGTTAAATATAACATCTTTTTTATAATTTTGGTTAGATTTAGGGTAAAAGATTAAAGTGAACACTTTTTGTAATACATTAAGGACCATTTCAATCATGTGTGATACATTAAGGACCAAAATAAAGCAACACATATACATTAAGGACCATTTTAATCATTTTCTCGACCAAATACAAATAATTGAACATATATTAATATTTTTTTTTTTGTTTCCATTCGGTGATCGGAATTCATATTACCGTCCCGATTAAATTTGAATCACACACTACTAGGTCCATTTGAGGGTGACACTCCCAACATGATTTTTTTTCCATACACAATGCTTGAATCCGAGATCTCTAGTTAAGGGTGAAACAGTCTCACCAGTCACCACTTTACCACAACTCATGTTGGTATGTTACTAATATTGATATTGCCAAGTTATACCGTCAGACATCTTTATAACAGGCGAGAAAATTGAGACGTCAAAATTCTTGTGAAAGTGAAACGAGATAAATTAAAAGATGAAGTGGAGATTATTTTTTTTTGTATTCTACTACTTTTTTGATAATTTTTATTTATAATAATCAAATAATATTTAAATATTAGATTATATTTTAAATACATACTTAATAATTAATTTATATAATAAGCGAGCGAAAACCCTCAAAACAAATAAAAACATTGTAGAGCAATTTAATTATATAAGTTGGATATAGATATTAGTTGGTCTTAGCCTATCCACCTAACCTAACAATTTATGATTTCATAAGAAGTTTTTTTTCTACTTTCTCAACTTAAATGTTTTAAGAAAAAGAGTAGTGATTGAGGTTTTTCAATAGACTATCAATTTTCAAAAGTAAAAAAACAAAACATCACAACTATAAAAATTGAAAAGTCAGTGTTCCATTTAATTCAGTTGAATAATTATTGAGGAAAGTCTTACTAATCATTTAATTTGATTATGAACAGTGATTAATACATACTTTTAGTAGAATAGAGAGAATAGGAGGGACAAAGTTAAGAAATAATCACCCAATAAAATACTGTGAGAAAAAGTTAATAAATAATCACTTTTAACCTATGTTATTAAATATTAGAGAATTTTACGCAAATCTCATAGTAATAAGAGCTAATTACATCTTATTTCTATGTTTTTTTCAAATTATAAAAATCTCTTAAATTTGGTGGTATCCGGATACATCCCAAAACATCCCGGTACATGGCGTCACAGTTTCAGATACATCCCTCAATGTCCCGATACATGGCGTCTCGATTTCGGATACATCACTCAACGTCCCGATACATCACGTACGTTTCGATACATCACGTAAAGTGATGTATCCGAGAATAAGAGCGAGTAGAGACTTTAGTAATTTTTTCAAATGATAGAAAAAATTAGAAAAGATGATAAGATAAGTTGTGTATTTAGGTATTTTTTCTAAATATTAATCATTACTTTTTAAAACTACTAACATTTAATCAGTTTTAAAAGAAAATATTTTTAGACACAAATATTTAATTAAAACACAGAATAACTCCAGCAAATATTGTTAGAATTCAAAGGATTGGCAAGTGAACTTAAAAAATGATTTATCAAGTTCAAAGTCAAAAAATGTTTAATGATGCTAAAAAATTGCTAGAATTTCAAATCTCATGAACGGAATATGAGGCTTAAATTTTCATCAGATCAAATCAAAGAACGATTGATGTCACTCAATATGATAAAACTTTTTAGGAGGCACTTGTCCATGAAACTTTCTACTTTTTTCTGGAATTGAACTCTAGTCAATTTTACTACTATTCCCCCACCGAAATTTCACAATAAAACGTGATAAGACTCCCACTTAAGAAAGACTAGTGTGGCTATTAATGCTAAAACTAAACAAGGTATTAGATTGGGCTTTTTGTTGCTGTTGGTGAAAAAAGGCTACTCCTTTAAAGGCCAATTTAATTGGAAATTATTGGAACATAAACCAAAAATAATTTTAGAATGTGGCTGCTGGGATTCTAGCTCAGGTCTCCACGGCCACAACGTGGAACTCTCACCACTAAACTACAGCCACTTGATGTTGCAAAAAAAAAAGGATTTATTTTATATAGTTTTATTATTTCAAATAAGCATTTTTAAATTTTGGAAACTATATTGTACTCTCTTTTACCTTGCACATAACTATTTATGGTATATTTATATATGAAAATGGGATTTACAAGTCCCACTAAATACATTTGACAACCATGCACTTTTTTGAATAGTTGTTACACGTTATTTTATAATATATCGTATTGTGTTGTACTATTATTTTAAAGTATACATCGTTTGATAAATTTGTCATTTTTGAAAGAAAAAGAAACAAATATGTCATCGAACTTTAAGAAAAAACTTATTTGTGCCATATGTTAAAAGTTTGGCGCATTTATGTCATTTTCATTTGAGAAAATGCTCATCCCTGCCACTATTTGTTAACTGAAATGACATTGATGAGTCAAAATTTAAAGAATGACACAAATGAGCCTTTTCTCAAAGTTTGATGGTATATTTGAACTTTTATCTTTTAAAAAATGATTTAATTAATGACGGACCAAATCACAATTGACCACGTGTAAAAAATGATTTTGCAAAATCGAAACTATTTCCAATTAAAAAATAATGACATGAATAAACTTTTTCTCAAACAGAAATGACATAAATGAACCAAACTTTTAACATATATCATAGATAATGCTTTCTTCAAAGTTCGATGACATATTTGAATCTTTTCTCTTCTTAGAATAATAAACCTACAAGAGAAAATAGTATACAGTGTAAAACTACTATAAAAAGGTACGATATAAATAAAAATAAGATGAAGAACAAATAAGAAGAAAATATTAAGGTAACATACAATCACATCAAATTGATTGTCACATAAAATAACTTATTAAAACACACATGATATTTAAACTAACTATACAATGAATAACAATCATCTTAAACAAGGTGTTAATAAAGTTTTCGGGTCTTAAAAATGAAAAGAATATATTTGTTAAAAGCACAAATTTAATCTGATTTCGATATGAAGGCTCAACCCCCCACCCCCATAGGGAAAAAGAGTGCATTTGGGCGGCTACACAACAACCGACTGCAGCGAGTACAACTACAAATTGCGTGTTTTTTTCTAAATTGATAAACTTCTGAGTTTGCAGAAATGAGGTCATCGTCTTCTTCAAAGCAAGCTGCAGATAACAGTCGTGGTATTAATGGCCACATCTTGACTCTTCATCAACGCCTTTATCATGCTCTCAATCTCGGCACTAGGTAAACATAACTTCATATGTTTTTCTTACAATTTTTCTCTTACAGCATTTCGTATAGTATTGGAATGTGTTGGGTACTGATTAGGCGTAGATGATGATTTTTGTTGGTTTTTGATTTATTGATTGATTCGAGATTGGGGAATTTTGAAAACTATTGAGACTCCGATGTTTCTATGAGATTTATTGAAGCTCCTAGAGCTTTGGTTCAACTGCACGAGATGTGTTGGTAAACCTAAGTGTGGTATTTAAATGGATAAGGGTAGATGTATGGGTTCAGTATCTGCTGAGTTTCCAAGCTGGAACAATAGATTTCTCCGTCATAAATGGGCGGAGCCACCTTAGTCTTTGTCGGAAAATTATGTGGTATACTTGAGGTTAAATGTTAGCTATTATGAGTGTGCATACAATTTTGCAAACCCTTAATGCAACTGAATGGAAAGTTGCACAGTCTTTGCCAAATTCCTGGCTCCGCCACTGTGTGGATTTCTCGTCAGCTCTTGTTGCAAAATGTTTCACTGTAAGGGGTCACAGGGAAGAACCATGATCTCGGAAGCGAGTATGATATATAATGGTACTTGTCCAGGTGGTTTTCAACTGGTTATTGTAAAGATATGCTTGTTTGACTAACAGAAACGTTGCACTGAGCTGCAGATTGTTGAGCCGGTCTTTTGGGTAATCAATTTTGGCTATAAACGAAGTTTGGAAGACATACAAATCGTGGTAGTAAAGAAGTTAAAGGAATTTTTGGCTATAAACGAAGTTTGGAAGACACACAAATCGTGGTAGTAAAGAAGTTAAAGGAATTTAAATTCTGAAGCCTAGTAAGCATATTATGTGGCACATTGAGTTGTTCCAAGATAACCAATCCACCAAGTATACAGAACTAACAGAATTTGAAGGGTCCTAGTTACGCCATGTGTTCGATACAAAATCTCACATACATTGCTTCATCCAGTGGCCCCTAGGTGCTTGTTGGAGCTGCTGAACCTTTTTTTTTTAAAAGTTATTCGAAAGGGGTTCAGCAGCCTATTGCCACTACTTGGAGAATTCAATTGAAAGAACAAAATGGAAAAACAGGTCTGGATGCATTGGCGAGTTTAACAGCATATCAGAGTTATTCTTCATTTTCTTTATAGAATTAATTATCCTCTGTTATTACTGCTATCAGTTGTTCATGTTGGAGTAAATAGGCAGGAAAACTTTAAGAATAAACAGAGAATTGTATGCTGAAGTCTTTTCTATTTTTCTGTATCTGAAATCACAGGAAAGTACAGCTTTATATAGACTTAAAAATAACAAACTACTAAGTCACTAAATGACCACTACTTCCATTAACTAAACAACTAATTACTAACCAAAACACAACTAGAAAGTACTGCACCATGATCAGCATATTTGCTAACAACTAGCCCTAGAATATAGGACACTACTAACAAACTTAATTGACCAGGTCATACTTTGAATCAGTCTTCAATATTCCCCCTTGATTCAAAGTTACAGACACCAAGCAAAGCCCTCAAATAGATAAACTTGTCTGCTGCCAATGACTTCGTCAATATATTAGCCAATTGCTTATGAGTGCTGCAATGCTTCAATACAATCTCCTCCTTTGCAACCAAATCACGATGAAATGGAAGCG
This sequence comes from Solanum piurae, assembly GCA_029582685.1. Taxonomy (NCBI): domain Eukaryota; kingdom Viridiplantae; phylum Streptophyta; class Magnoliopsida; order Solanales; family Solanaceae; genus Solanum; species Solanum piurae. Next base: position 53,224 of record JAJOOO010006249.1, read on the forward strand.
AACATCAATGTGCTTCGTTCTACTATGAAAATTTGGATTCTTTGTCATGGAGATTGATGCTTTGTTGTCGCAGTATATCTCTGTTGTTCTTTCTTGCTTATGCTGAAGTTCTGCTAACATCCTTCTTAGCCAAATAGCTTGGCAAGCGGCTGAAGTAGCTGCAATGTACTCAGCTTCAGAGGTGGATAAGGTTGTTGTAGCTTGCTTCTTTGAGCTCCAATTTATTACTCCTGACCCAAGAGTAAAAATATGTGCTGAAATGCTTCGTCTATCATCCAATGAACCAGCATAGTCACTATCAGTGAACCCACATAATCTGAAGTTAGAAACTTGTGAATACCAAATCCCATAGTCCATACTTCCAACGACATAACACATAACTCTTTTTGCTGCTCCAAAATGAACCTTTGAAGGTTGTTGCATAAACCTGGATATAACACCAACAGGGAATGCAATATCGGGGCGAGTATGGGTTAGGTAAATTAAACCTCCAACCATGCTTCTGAAACTTTTAGCATCGTCCATCTCTGCTCCATCCTTAAGCTGCAGTTTTTCACCAACATTCATAGGTGTAGCAGCAGGCTTGCAATTAAGCAAACCAAACTTAGTGAGAAGGTCCTTGGCATATTTTCTTTGTGAAAGAAATATTCCATCTTCAGCTTGATGGACTTCAAGGCCAAGAAAATAATGTAATAACCCCATATCTGACATCTCAAACTCATTCATCATTTGAGACTTAAATTCATCCACCAGAGAAATAGAAGAGCTAGAATAAATGATATCATCAACAAAAAGGCAAACAATGATGAAGTTATTACCTTTCTTCTTTACATACAACGTGGGTTCATTCTCACTTCTCATATATCCCTTTCTCTGAAAATACCCATTGATTTTGCTATACCACGCTCGAGGGTCTTGCTTCAAACCATACAATGCCTTTTTTAGTTTGTAGACCTTTGTTTCATCGCCCTTCTTTATGAAACCTTCTGGTTGTGCTACGTAGACCTCTTCTTGTAGGTCTCCATTGAGAAATGCTGACTTGACATCAAATTGATAAACTAGCCATTGTGACTGTGCAACCAATGCTAGAACAAGTCTAACAGTTTCAAATCGAGCAACCGGAGAAAATGTTTCTTCAAAATCAATACCATATTGTTGCGCATATCCTTTTGCCACAAGACGAGCTTTATGCTTCTGCAGGCTCCCATCCGCTGCAAACTTTGTCTTGAACACCCATTTCAAACCAATTGCATTTTTGTCTTCTGGTAATTCCACCATCTCCCATGTGCCATTCTTTTCGATAGATTTCATTTCTTCTAACATTGCTCTCCGCCACTCTTCCTTTTCAGCTGCTTCTTCATAATGTGTAGGATCTGAAATAGCAAAAGAAAATTGACAAGTTGTATACATGTCATTGGCGTACTTGGGGTTCGGCTTTTTAAGCCTTGTTGATTTTCTTAATGGAATTGGCCCATCTGAAGACTCTTCAAGAGTAGTAGATTAAGAGTTTCTGCTCCCTGAAGTTGAAGAAAATGAATCTGGAGAAGTGGTACTAGAACCGGCTGCTGTAGCTGTAGGAGTTGGCTGCTGAATTGCATCAAAAGTGATTCCAGTGAATCTGCTCTTGCATCTTATCGTTGCTTCCACTCCAATTCCAGCTTGCCATTTCATCAAATACTACATCCCTTCTAATTAAAATCTTTCTACTAAGAGGGTTATACAGTCTATATGCTTTAGATTGTGTGCAGTAACCAATAAAAACACATTTTTCATCCAACTTATGACGAAATTGGGAATTTACCAAAGCATAAGCAATACAACCAAAAATTCGTAAATAACTTACAGTTGGTTTTCTACCCTTCCAAGCTTCAAATGGAGTTTTATACATAACAACCTTTGTTGGAGACAGTTTCAATAAATGGACTGATGTCGCTATAGCTTCAGCCCAAAATTGATTCGGAACTCCCTTCGCTTGTAACATGCTTCTTGCCATCTCCCAACAGTGCGATTTTTTCGCTCAGCAACACCATTTTGCTCCGGGGTATAAGGTGTTGTCAGCTCCCTATGAATGCCCTTTTCCTCACAAAAGAGATTAAACTCCTTGGACAAGAATTCGCCGCCTCTATCTGTGCGAAAAGTTTTTATGCACAAACCACTTTGCTTCTCAACCTGGACTTTAAAGTACTTGAATTTTTGAAATGTTTCTGATTTGCTTTCTAAAAAATAGACCCAACTCATGCGACTACAATCATCAGTAAATAGTAGAAAATAACGACTCCCACCAAAAGATGTAGTATGCATAGGTCCACATAAATCATCATGTATTAATTCAAGACACTTTGAAGCCCTCCAAGCTTTTCCAACAGGAAAAGACTTCCTAGTTTGTTTTCCATAAATGCACCCTTCACACAATTCAATAGAATCAATTTTTGGTAGTCCAAGAACCATACCTTTGTCAACTAGCAATTTTAGGCCCTTTATATTGAGGTGACCATACCTCAAATGCCACAACTTCGACTCATCCTTTGCACTTGCAGCAAGCGCAAAACTTTCTATGTTAGAAACATCCAGCGGAAACATCTTGTTTGGCGTCATAGTGATGCGAATCCTGTTGCCTGACTTCTTGTTTGTAATGACACAAGCATCATCATCAAACCAAAGAGAATGCCCATCAGACATTAGTTGTCCAACACTTAACAAATAGTATCCTAAATCAGGTACAAATTGAACGTTGTCCAACATATTTACTTTGTCGTGGCTAGTGTTAATACCCACAGTGCCTTTTACTTCAACCTGCATCTCTTTTGCGTTGCCAAGCTGCACCTTTTTCTTTTGCTTCTCATCTAGCTCCTGGAACAAAGATTTGGTGCCTGTCATATGATTTGAACAACCACTATCTACAAACCATACATCACTTGGCTTGTGATCTGTATCAATGCAAGCCATAAAGAGATAATTCTCTTCCTCCTGTTGCTGCAAAGTTTATTTTCTGGTCTTTATACCAACAATTAGCCTTTATATGCCCGTAGCGCTGACAATGATGACATTGAATGCCATTCTTTGTGTTACTTTGCTCATTGGATTACCTATGCCCATCATTCCTTCCTCTGCCTCTTCCATAGCCCGACCTCGGCCACTACGAAATCCTCCTCTTCCTCGACCTCTGCTTGCTGGACCATTGTTCTCACCATATTTGGTTGTTGCTTCTTTCACCTGGAATGCTTTATCTTCATTCTTTTCAACAGATCGATTGAGTCTCGCCTCATGGGCTTGAAGAGATCCCATCAGTTCATCAAAGGAAAAAACTGATAGATCCTTAGACTCTTCTATAGCAGCAACTACATGATCAAATTTTGGAGTCAAGCTTCGCAGTATCTTTTCCACAATCATTTGATCAGTAACTTTCTCGCCACATGATCGAATTTTGCTGACAATTGCCACTGCTCTGGACAAGAAATCAGCAATTGATTCTCCATTTTTCATCATCAAGGTTTCAAAGTCACGCTGAAGTGATTGCAATCTCACCACAATGACCTTTGAATCACCTTGAAACTCTTTCTGCAGAATGGACCAAGCTTGCTTTGATGTGGTTGCTGTTGCGATCCGAGAAAAGTGGCTATCATGAACTGCCTGCTGATAAAAACCAGTGCTTTAGCATTTTTTTCTTACTGTCTCGCAGTCTATTTTCTTCGTCAGGATCTGCAAATCCTCGTTCTACCAAGTCCCAAAGATCTTGAGATTTGAGTATTGTTTTCATACGAATACTCCAGAATTCGTAGCTTTCTCCCTTGAAGACGGGAATGAGTGGTTGTGCCACACTCAATGCATTGCCATTACTTGCCATGGCTCTGATGCCAAAGATGTTGGAGTAAATAGGCAGGAAAACTTTAAGAAGAAACAGAGAATTGTATGCTGAAGTCTTTTCTATTTTTCTGTATCTGAAATCACAGGAAAGTACAGCTTTATATAGACTTAAAAATAACAAACTACTAAGTCACTAAATGACCACTACTTCCATTAACTAAACAACTAATTACTAACCAAAACACAACTAGAAAGTACTGCACCATGATCATCATATTTGCTAACAACTAGCCCTAGAATATAGGACACTACTAACAAACTTAATTGACCAGGTCATACTTTGAATCAGTCTTCAATAGTTCAATCAATCACCACTTCTCAAACCAAAGTAGTTGGGGTTGTTTATATGAATCCTCTTAACATTTTTCACAAATACCATTTACCTTTGGATGTAACCGATAGCTATGCTTCATTTATCTGAAGAATGGACAGTGCTGATTTAGCTACTAACTTCACCAGAACAGGGACTTGAATAACAGCGGTATTAGGGCCGATAATCAGAGTGAGCATCATTTTCATGATTTTCACTTGATATGCAATAGTCCTATAATATCTATCCAGTGTTCCTCAAAGACCATACTTGAAACACCATTTGCTCCTATGAACAGTGAAAACTGTAGACATAAAGTGCATGTTTTTATTGGGGTGGCAATCATTCGAATATGACACATCCTATTTTTTACTAATTTGCTTGTTTCTTGTAGATGTTGCGATGACAAGGGTCAAAAGTGGCACTATTCTGATATTGAGATACAAAGACTTGTGGTTCGTTCAGTTGATGCATTTGTTGATAGTATATCTGCTGAATCATTACAACACCAAGTTGTGAAGGTAATTCGTCTTCCACTTACCAATCTTGTATAAATTTGGAGAGCACTTGATCTCGTATTTTTGTCATTTGGATCGCCTATTATCTGTTGGTAAGAACATGCAAGAGACAAATGAACTGCAACTTGGAGATGCGTCATGTTCATGCTCTTTTTTATTTTGCCTTTGTTATGCAAAAGATATTTTTGGGAAGCCTTAAGCCTTCCTGAATAAATTGAACTGGAATAATAGATCCATGTGATGAAAATCACACTGAAGGGCAATCCCACCCGGTGTACTAAGCTCCTAGCCTCCTACTATGCGCATCCAGACCACCTTGCTCCCCAAAAAATGTACCTCTATTTACAAAAAAGAGTGGTGAATTTAGGTTGCCTTTGTAACAGCGAGCTTTGATGTTAATTCTCCGGTTGAGATACCCAACCTCTTATACCGAAACCAAAAGATTAGATTCCAGATAGTTGATTTCTTGCTATGAAAAGCTCATAGTTGTGAGTATTTTAACTTGTAGATACTGATACTTCAAAAAGAACCTTCTACCAATACTTTCCTTCTCACTAATTTTCTCTTGTTTTCCTTTTAAAAGCATACATCATAAGTATTTCAATTTCACTATTTTATTTTTGGAAGGCAGTATAGTCTTGACTGGTACTATTTCCTGTAGTTGTGTGTGTCTCTTGCGGGGATCAACCTGTTTGAATAACGTTCTACCTCCGGTATTTTCTTTTCATATCAGGAATCAGTTGGTGACATTGTTGGAGCTGTAGGAAGTATTCTAGCATCAAAAAGTGAAGCCACAATGAGATTGGCCTCAGATGTAGCTGTTAAGATCGTCCGCATGATACCAAGTTCAATGCTGCAGCCTCACTTTTCCAATCTCATTCATCCTTTGTCATCCTTGTTAAGTTTCCGGGAATTACGAGTAGCCATATCGTGTGCCTCTGCCTTGAATTTGATTTTATCAAATCTGACTTCTAAAGGAGAGAAAAAGGTCTGGGAGATCTTAAAAACCACAAATGTGGTTGGTGATCTAGTTGAGAATGTAAAAGGATACTCCACTGAAAATAAGGCAACTGAGTATTTTCAAGAGATGGCTTCTCTACTAAGTAAAATTTTGTGGCGTTGGCCTCCTTCTCGATTTCATGTTTGGACTGATAAGAAATTGTTTAGTATCTTAGATACTGTCAAGCTCAACCCTGACTGCTCCATCAAAATTGCTGTTATGCAGCTGTTTTCTGCTTTAGGTATTCATATTTCCTGCAAATTTCTTACCTTTCTTCTCTCTGTGGCTTAGACTCATGATATTGCATTCTTACTTTGGGTTGCAGCTCTATGTGGCAATGGAACTAATAAGATTTTGGAGGATGGAGAAGGTCTTGTAAAAATTATGGTGGACAGTTTGGACAGTTCAAACCCGTATTCCGTCCAGATAGAGGGATTAAGACTTGCTCAATGTTTAATGGTAGCAATTGATACTGAACTGTTATCCTTTATCCTGTTTAGGAGCTCAAGTTTTTTTCTGTCACTTACATTGATATATTTTAATTGCTCAGACAAGTGAACAAGGATGTTCAAAAATTATTAAATTGTCTTGTGAGCCCATTGTGAAAGCCATTATTACCTTAATGAGTAAGTGGAGTTTGGATGCTGGAAAGCTTGCTAAGGACCAAATGTCCATACTAGTCGAGGCATGCCGTTTAGCTCTGATCACTCATTGGGAAGGGGACCACCACTTCTATTTTTGGAAGGCAGGAGTTGATAGGGTTCTTCTTAGACTTATCATAGGAAATTCTGACACAACTCAGCAGTCTCTACATAGCTTATCTCTGCAAGAACAGATCATCAAGTTAGAAGAGGTCTTTGATACTGATGTTCTTCTTCCACTGAGACCATATGTTTGGGATATCCTCGGATGCCTCACAGCAAATTGTATGGAAGATTTCTTCCCCAAGATGCATGGAAATGAGACTGTGTTTAATGTTCTCGTTGTTTGTGCATGGTAATCGAACCGAAAATCTTGGTACAATTTCAATTTTCTCCAAATTTATCTATATATGTATACACATACACACACCACATACACGGATACGTATTACATACATGTATATGTGTGTACACACCACATACACGCATACATATTTCATACATGTATATGCGTATGTATGGGTATATATATAAAGTTATTTTGTTTACAGCATGTAAAAATGTAGAAACTCCTAGCGAGTGTATTGACATGACATATTTTTCCTAATGACTGTGCATGTGCTTCTGTTTGTTTTTGTCTTTGAAAGCATGGCCTTCGTGGACTCTATCCTCACCTCTCGCCAAATTTCTCAAGGGAATGCTTGTCATTCATCAGAGAGTGAACCAGCATCTAGAGCAGTCCTTATGATGATTTATTCTCCCAGCAAGTACATTTCTTCCAAAGCAAGATTCATCCTATCTGAAGTTCTGGCACTGAAGGGAAAGGACTATGTGGGATATTTACTGGATAGTTTGAAAGCCGCATCTTCTGGAAACAAGTTTGGAATACCGAGTAATTTTAGACTTGTCATTAGCTTGACAAGTCTGGCATGTTATTCAGCTCTGCCAAAATATCAGAAGCATGTAATTCAGCATGGAGGAATAAGCATTCTGTCGAGCTTCATTAGTTGGTGGTTTGACAATCCTGTCCACCTAAATAGATCTAGTGTGGCTCCTCATGTGCAAAACCGTTTCAGTGGAAGGACTTGTTGCTGGCCTTCTTCAGAAGATTGGGAAGGTGAAGATATGCTTTTACTTTTTGGACTTGTGGCTCTTGCTGAATTGATAAATGTGGAAGATTGCTATGGCATCTTTCAGAATCAGATGGAATTGCGAGCTGCTTTTATAAGAGATCTCCAGGAGATCTGCATAAACAATTCTTACTCCGGACCACGATGGTACGCTGCTTATATTCTTCGCCATCTTGGATTATATGGGTTTCCAAGTAAGTTTGGGAGAGAATTTCGGGAACTCCTTACTGATAATGAGCATTCTGATGTGGAACTTATAATTAAAAATCAGGAACCCGTGCGTGTCCATGGTGTTATTCTTCTGGTTAGATGCCCATCACTGTTACCTCCTGAAGAATTGCCTAAAGAGAAAGCATTTGATTCTTCTTATAAGCAGGATTCAGATTCATGCAATAGGTTAATCACCAAAGTTCGCCTCTCAACTCATGTCAATTTCCAGTCACTGACAAAGTTATTAGAGTATATTTATTCGGGATCCTTTGAAGCAGGAGAAGACCTTGTGAAGAAGTTGAAAATTTTAGCCAAACATTGCAATTTGCAATCTCTAGTACAATTGCTTTGTGGAAGCAATCCGAAATGGGGAACTCCATTCCCAAGCTTTGACTTTACCTCTGCTCTTGA
>JAJOOO010006251.1:0-26557 GCA_029582685.1 Solanum piurae
TCCATGATTTTGAGCCAATAAATTCATGTGATAACCATGCTGACCACTAATTTGAAATATATCATTTTGATTTGTTGATTTGGTCTTTACATACATTTTCAAAACGTTATGTCAATCTTATCCGCAAAGTTTTGAGGTATAAAAAAAATTTGTAGCAAAGATTGATCATCCTCAATTTTAAACTCAATGAACCTTGTATGGTTACCTTGAATCGAACAAGGATATTTTCCCGAAATATCCATTTGAATATTTTCACTAGTTGTACCCATTTTCTCATGCAATAATTCAACCAATTCAACATACTTCATTGAAGTATACATGCTAATAATCATTCTAGCACATTCAGTATACCTGAATCTGTTCATTTCAGTAATTATTTCGCCACCCCAATACAAAGCAACCATCGCATTATGTTCAAAATTTGCCATTTTTATTCCTACACATAAAAATAAGTCATCTTTTTAATTAATAAATTAGAAAAATAATTTGAAAGCTATGGTAAAATAATAACATAATATGATATATTGACTTGACTTATTTAATTCATACCTTTGTGAATATTGTTTCAAAATTGAGCTACACAAACAAAAGCTTGACTGAATATTGTTGGAATGTGTAGAACATTTGTTACAACAAGGTTTATTGTATAACCATATGTGGTCAGTTTAAAAAATGAAAAAGTTGACTTTAACAGAGTGTCGTAATTGATAGTCACGATTTAATGTAAAACTGTGATCAACGGTAACGTTTTATGATGTGTAAGATTCCAACATAGCAGGATTTGATTCTTAATTTGCAGAATTCGATGGTCCGTGATTAAATCTACATAAAACGTGACTGCCAGTAACGCTTTATAATTTGTAAAATTTGCAAGATTCGATTCTTTAATTGCAGATCCCGTGACTCACTTTAGCTGTAAAACGTGATCTACAATGACGAAATATAAAATGCTACTTTGAGTAACGTTTTAGCTCTAAAACATGATTCAAGATAACGAAGTATAAAACGTTATTGAAAATAACGTTTTATTTCTGTTTCCTCCATGAACTTTTGCCTTTTTCCCATTAATTTTTTTAAAATAAAATAAAGCATAAAACGTTACTGTGAACTACATTTATACTAGTTTTGTAAAATATTTTAAAAACATACTATTTTGGTGAACTGATTTAAACAATGGCTTATTTTGGTCAAAAATTCCTATGAGGGCCATTACAACATCCACTATTGAAAGGACTTTCTTCCTTGAAAAGCTAAGGGAAAGGGAAGTACCGAAAGGCTCGAAAATGCGAGGATACAACATGTTAAGCTCGGCCTCCCAAGTAGCCTCCTCAATCAGATGATGCCTCAATTGAACTTTAACAGATGGAATCTTCTTAGACCTTAACTTCCAAACCTGCCTATCTAGAATAGCCACATGCTCCTTCTCAAAGGCCAATGACTCATCAAGCTGAACCATATTCCACTGAAGCATGTGAGACTTATCCGGAAAATACTGTCTCAATATAGAGACATGGAGAATAAAGTTAACACCTGAAAGAGCTGAGGTAAGTCTAACTCATAAGCCAACTCTCCAATACGCCTTAAAGTCTCAAAAGACCCGATGAACCTAGGTTTAAGCTTGCCTTTCCTCCCGAATGTCATCATGCCCTTTATGGGCGACACTCACAGAAGCACATAATCTCCAACCATAAACTCTAAAGATCTCACTCTCTAATTGGGATAGATCTTCTGCCTACTCTGAGCAGTATCACTCAGACTCTATCCATGGAATCACGCAACAATCAGTGTCTCAATGCCTAACCTCAAAAGTATCAAAGCCACCTACCAGAGATCAATATCTTCTGCCATATTACACATCGAATAGAGACATCTGAATACTCGAACAATAGTTATTATTATATGCAAACTCCATCAAAGCCAAGAATTGGTCCCACTGATTCGACTGGTAAATATCTAATTTGACTTTTAACTATTATAACATGCAAATGTGCAAGAAGAGTTTGATACCGGTTTTAACTAAAATATTTCAATTAACAAATAAATAAAACTAAGTAATAATGACTTTAGTACAAACTGTGGTTGTAATCAAGGTTGGAAAATTTTAGGGTTGTGACTTTTATGAGAATTCATGCACAATGTTTTCTACCTTAGATTTTACTGGGTTATTAAGTTATTGACTTACAAGGTTAATAATATGGTTATTCTCTTCCGATCCTCTAACAATATACCAAAGTTGGAGACCTAACTACATCATTAAGCGGGGATATGTGAATCAATTCTGAAGCATTACGTTATCTTCCCATTTCTTAGCCAAGTGAGACAATCTAGGTATATCCCTATCCTAGATGCAAATCAACAATTTGTTTTAGTGAAGAATGATCTCACTCCTTATATTTTGCATTCTATCCCTCTATCCTAGATGCAAATTCACAATTTGTTTTAGTGAAGAATGATCTCGCTCCTTATATTTGCATTCTATCTCTCAATCCCTCTCTTGAGTTCAATATGAGACAATATATGTATTTCAATGGTGATCAAGTATCAAAATAAAGTAAATGAGAACATAAGAATAACCAAACCTCATCTAAAGTATTATAACTCCACAATCATTCGTAGCCACAACCCTAGAAAGATAGGATTTAGCCACTCATAATTTGATTCACAAGTTTAGAGTCTTCAAAATACTTTAAAGAGATAAAAAAAAAGTAGAAACAAATCTTAAAAATCATGTCTCCAAGCCGTGCGTGTGTTGTTCACAAATTAGGAATAATTAAAATATCACATAAGTGTCCTGTTTATAGTAGAAAGGGAGTGTGATTTTCTGATCCTAAGTCTGTGGCATGCTCCTATCGCAGAGCGGCCTATTAGCTGAAGTTCAACTATTTTTCCCAACTCCATGGCACACTTGTGTAGGGAAGCAGTCTGTCTCATGAACTCCAGAAAAAATTCTCAACTCTGCACGTTGAAGTGCAATTTTTGCTTCACTTCTATTTTTTTTAATTTTTCATCACTTCCCATTCATTTATTGGCTTTAGCTTCAACTCATATGTATTCCCTCTTAAATTTAAGCTCAATCTATGTGCAACTCCATCCTACACTACATTAATCACATTTGTTAGTTCATGAATACAATTACGAATAAACATGCGAATACAATAAACTTTATTCTTGAACTTGGCTAAAATATAAGTACAAATTTGGAATTTGGGCATATAAATATGCCAATGATCACCACCCACACTTAAAGCCTTGTTCGTCCTCGAACAAATCTTTGCATTCACACCAAAGATGGCTCTGTCAATGACTTTACACAAGGAATTTAAGCATGGACTACAACGACTAACATGGCTAGCATAGTTCACACCAAGCATATCACAATATCATTATAAACACACATATGACTTTATCAAGACCTCCTAGCCTCAGGAATCCTTCACTAAACATGCACCCTCACTACAAAAGAGTCACCGATAATCACTCACAAGTAATCAATATATCACAATAATGGGTGTGAGAATATAATTTTGTTCACTCTCCCAAGAAAATTCTCATGCACACAAGATGAACTATAAGCTTGCCCTTAGTGTAATGTTCCACTAATGTAAGAATATGAAGTTCAAGATCAAATAGGACTTTTCAGGTTGTAACGTAGGCTAGGGGACGGGTAGAAACTATATTTGGGTAAAAATAGTGACTTATGTTCCCAAGTGCTTTAATATGTCACAATTTTCATTTACGAACTTCTTTAACAACACATTCCACACCACTTCTCTTTTTCCCGCTTCTCTTTGTTTACCCCCTCTCTTTAAGTTAACCTACATCATGATAGTAGGAAATCTTCGATTTATTACCCAAATTCTTTTCTCTCATTTTTTTGTTTTTATAATCCCTACTAATCACAACTTAAGATTTTTATCTCCAATAACTATTACTTTGGCGGTTCTACAATTACTCCTTCCTTTTTTTCAATATTCCCGCTCTGGTTTTTGCATAATTTTTCATATGAATCACTTAGGATTTTTGAGATCAAATTCATGGTCTATTGAAAAAAATGGGAATAAGCTTCATATGGTGCTGCCAAAGAAGAAGTTGAAGTCTCAAAGAGGCTACCTAGGATAACACATTTAGGTAGATAATGCAAGGTATAAACAAGGCTATCAAAAATAGGCTTATATAATTTCCTAAACTCACATTCTTCATTTTTCTTTACACATACCGGGTAAGTTCTAAACATTAATATGTACGTGGAATGTAACAAAAACTTACCACACATGACACATGTTTAAATCAAGAAGGATCTTTATAAAATCTTAACAAAGCAATTGTAAGAGTTCATATTTAATCATAAGTCAACTTGAGTCAAATAAAATATCCTATGTGTCTTAAATATAGTCATTCTGTCACGATCCAAAGTACACCCTAGACGTGACATGACGTATAAGACCTAGAAATGACCTATACAAGCCACTTGACATACATATACACAACATAATAGAGAAAAATAAGAAATATCATAAGATGTAAAGAGTTTGACATAAGCGGAAGTACATCAAAGTCTAGACAAACCATTTATTACATCAAAAGAGTGGTTGGAACATAACCCGTACACCACATACAAAGCCTGAAAACTAAAACATAAGTAAAGAAAATAGAAGTATCATGGTCCTCGAAACATGAGGACTCACCAACTCTTGATCTTCGAATCGTCAATGAAATCAACTAGCCACGAACAGAGGGAGAGGAATCATCACACCCTACATTAATGAAATAATGTAGGTACAAGTATGCATTAGTATATGAAATGTACTAAGTATGAGGGGAATGCAATAAAACATGAGACATGATCATAAAGGGAAATAATGGAAGACATGATATGTATGACCATGCTAAGCATAGTAAAATCCTTTAAATAGAATCATAACCATAAACACGGTCAATGTATCTTGAAATCATAAGAGGAAACTTCATAAAACATTTGAAATCAACTTAGTTCATTTTGTGAGATATTAGGTTTAACCGACAATAAACCATGTGAGCTCTAACATGGAAACTGATGTAACTCCCACATTGAGAAGGGAGAGTCTACTTGCCTAGGTCGAAATCTGTATCATATCATGTGCTATATGTGGATCCACTAGCTAGGCCATTTAAGGCAATCCTACGGGGGCACGTAGTTTGAAACTAGAGGTTGCTACTAGAGACTACCCTATTGGAGCCTCCACCTCAATGTTCTCTCAGTGATAAGTTAAATCTCAATGGAATAGTTTACATAAAGTTATCATCATCCATGGAAAAACATAATTCAATTACTAATCCAAGCTAAAAATATCATAGAGTAGCTCATTAAATCTTGAATCAAGTCTAAGTGAGAAAATTTTTCACCAAGCCATGATCCCTTAATTGTATGTGAGAAAATCTTTCAGAATTCATTTATGTTCATATTAAAGCAACCTATATCATAATCAATCTTTTTCATAAATCATGCATAAGTTCATGAAAAAATCATTTATTAATTCATAGCTATTCTTCAAATTCATGCAAATTAGGGTTTATAGTCAAAATCATGATCAATGCATGGGTTCACATGGAATTGATTGGAAGACATGTAATTGATTCTAAATAATCATAATATGATCAAAATAAAAAATTGAATCCCTACCCATTGAACCCCTGAGGAATTGAATGAAAACCTAATCAATTGAATTGAAATTGAACTAGAGAATTGAAGAATCTTTAGGGACTCAATGGGTGAATAGAACTCATTGATGAACTCCCTACATACCTTGATCTTGAAGCCCTAGAATCAATGGTAAACAAGGATACTTTACCTTGAAGAACCCTAGCTTCTTCTTCCTTGATCTAGAAAGAGGATTTTGGAGAAAACCTTACGGAAAACTTGGGAATTTGATTTAATGAGGGAGTTGGTGAATTTTCGAAGGGTTAAGGGTAGTTATAAGGCTTAGAATTAGGGTCAAAACTACGTAGTATAGGCATTAAATGCATAGGAAAAGACCCAAATGCCCTTCACAAATAACTACCAGACAGACCTACGGTGACCTACGGTCTGTATGACTTTCTACGGCTCGTACTGGTCAACTATAGAACCAACTTCAAAAACTCAAATATTTAATCATTTCCCATGAGACCATTCTACGGTCTGTAGAATCCATCCGTAGAACTCAACTTTTACTCCAAAATTTCACAAAGTCTAGAACATTTCTACGGGACCTTCCTATGACCCGTAGAAGTAATGACGAATCATCAAATCCTTCTGTATGATTGAGGTCCTAAATCAAATATCTGAATCCATCCTACGAGTGCCATCTAGTACCTGTAAACCATCATACGATTTATCGTGTTATGACCAAAGGTCAAACTTGAGAAACTTAATTTTCCAAAATTTGACCTCCAAGTCTACGACTCTCTTCCTACGGCCCATAGGACTTCCTATGGTTCATAGGTTGGACTCGTAGAACCTTACTTCAATCAGATTTATGCATTTTTCTTTTCTTTTTAAATTTCTAACTTTTGATGTCATGCCCTGAGGCTACCCCCTAGGCGCGACACGGTGCTTAGTGTCACAAGTATCCCTAAGCTAACCCATGTCCTGACATATCTATACAAGTTCAATTAAATCATGCACTGTGCGGAAGCTAAAAATAGTTAATATCCGAAATAGGGAAAAGCCCAAGAAGTCTGAATATATCAAATATATGAAGAGTATAGTGATGAATGAAACAACACTTAACAACTCAAGCTGAATCTACTCTATGCCTGAAAGCCTCTAACTGATCCGAGTTGTTTGGACATACCCCCAACTAACTCTAACAAGACTAAAAATGAAATGTAAAGATTGCAAAGTAAAACATGTCTATTATTCTCGAACTATGAGGACTCACCACTGAATCTGTTGTGTACGGACTGGAAGTCGAGCTAAGTGCAATCTAGATGCTGAGCACCTGAACCTACATCATACAATGATGTAGCACAAAATTATGCGTCAGTACTTTGAATGTATTGAGCATGCGAGATATATGCTAAACTAAACAATATATCAACTAAATATGGAGATATATGTCATGCCCCGAGGCAACCTCCAAGATGTGGACACGGGACCTAGGATCACGAATGACCCCAAGCTAACCCTTCTGGCATATCATAAGCATACTTAAAGATTTATTGAAATAGAAATACTGCGCGGAAGCTTAAACATAAGGTAAACTGAAATGATGGGGAATACCTGAATAAATAATCTGTGAGTTCAATGATAACTGAAATATCAAACTCCAAAGCTAAACCTGAAACTAACTATGTCTGAAATAAAGCCTCTAACTGACTAGAAATGCTGGGACATGCCCCAGTTAAATCTAGCAAAACTAAAACTAAAGACTGAAAGTAGAAAATAAACATGTCAACCGTCCTCGAGGAATGAGGACTCACCACTGATGCTGCTGAAATGAAGATCGAGAGACCATCTTTGCGCGATCTGAATGCTGAGGACCTGAACCTACATCACGAGAAGATGTAGCTCAGAGTATGCGTCAGTACTTGAAAGGTACTGAGCATGCATGATATGATAAAGCTGAACAATATACATAATTGAACAAAGCATATAACTAAGCAATGATATAACATGTGCATGATACTTTACTGAAAATACTGGACATGAACTAACTGAATGCAAAGACCAAGTTTATACATGCTGAAACTAAATACTGAATTGTAACTGATAACATGGTCAATGCAATGGAATCTGACTCTGGGAGCTACTAATAATCGACATAAAACCACATGAGCTAAATGTGGAGTCCGATGTATACACCCTATCGAGAGGACCCAATATACCCTGCCAAAGGTATAGAGGCATGATTGACGTAATCACTAAACTGATGCCCACAGAGGGGACTTATAACCTACAGGGGCATGTAGTTCTGGGACTTGAGGGTGACTGACCCTAGTCCAACTCATTATAAATTCTAGTACCAACTGAATATATGTAAATTATAACCTAACTAAAGTAAACTGGATAACTCAATCATCTGACATGCAAATATGAAAATGCCACATTTATATTTGATAATGAAACATTTGAAAACTGAGGCAAGTATGTCTGTTTATCTATCCCAGCTAATGTAATTCATGAACTAAAAGAACTACATAACTAGGGTTCTGAGTTTCATGAAAGAGCTAAGCAACAATTCCACAAAAAAACATGATAATCTCATTTGGATTAGTCTAACAACTGAATCACAACATAAATTCTAGAAATCCTAGGTCTAACATGTTATAGAGAAACAAGAATCTGACTGAATTCTAGGGACTTAATGGGTGAAAGGAACCCACTAATGAAATCCCACATACTTGGTGACGAATTTCACAGAGAAATCTTCCGATTTCAGGGCTGGAACTGACGGAACCTTGCTGCGTTCTTGAACTAGGGTTGTTCGACTTGTTCCTCTTATTTTGCTCTAAGATCGATGGATTTTTGGTGAATGATTGTCTAGGTTAGGTTTTAATGAAGTTACTAGGCTAAAACTGACCAAAACTACGTAGTTTGGGGGTTAAATGATGTAATTTAGGTGTCCAACACATAGGGGAAAAGTCCAAAACGACCCTACTTAAAAACCTGACGAGGCTGACCACGGTCCATGTGACGGACCGTCACAGGGACCACGGACCATTAAGCTGGTCGTGGTCCTTTGCCAGTATCTTCTGGTTCTGGGCCTTCCCTCTACGGTCCACTTCACGGACCGTGTGAAGGATCATGGACCGTGAAGATCCTCGTGGTTCTTCACCTGGGCTTGGGGCTATACTGGCTCGACTTCACGAAAGCCATCACGGAAGCCATCACGGATCGTGTGGTGGTCCACGGCTAGTGAAGGGACCCGTGGTCCACCACTTCTGGGCTGGTGTGGTCCACTGATAGGTCAACGGACCGTAGTTCCTTTCACGATCCGTGAACCCTGTCGTGGTTCACCTGGTTCTGCTGAAAATTTTAAGTTTGATTTATGAGGTGTTACAATATCTCCCCTTTGGCAACATTTGTCCTTGAATGAAGTCTAAACTAGCTGGATAGGGAGGGAAAGAGCTGCAAACCCTACCACCAAGTACTAGAAATTGATTTCTGACTGAACTAAGTTCCAAGAACATGAAATTATGCTAAAAATGCAAGTATACACTCAATGAACATGATACTTAGTTTGAATATAGACAAGAGTAACTAAAAAATTAAAGAGGAACTATTGCCTCAAGTTAGAATGGAATCGGGAGGAAAAAGATGAAGATACTTGGCCTTCATGGTTGCTTCTGCTTCCCAAGTATCTCCCTCTACTGACTGACTCCTCCACAGAACCTTAACTGAAGCGACTTCTTTGTTTCTCAACCTTCGAACCTGACGATCAAGAATCTTAACTGGTACATCCTCATAAGTAAGGCTATCCTTCACAACCACACTTTCTAAAGGCACTATAGATGCTGGATCACCCACACACTTCTTCAACAACAAAATGTGAAAAATCGGATGCGCTGCTGTTAGTTCTGCTGGCAACTCTAACTCGTAAGCCACTTTACCAATCCTTTTCAAGATCTTGTAAGGGCCTACATATCTAGGACTGAGCTTTCCTTTCTTGACAAATCTCATCATCCCCTTCATAGGTGATACTTTCAAGAAAACCCAATCATCAATTTGGAACTCCAAGTCCTTTCTCCTTACATCTGCATAGGACTTCTGGCGACTCTGGGCTATCTTAAGTCTATCTCTAATGAGCTAAACTTTTTCCATGGCATCATGAACCAAATCTGTCTCACCTACTTCAAACCAACCAAATAGAGATCTACATCTACGCCCATATAATTCCTCTTAAGGGGCCATATGAATGCTGGAATGTAACTATTATTGTAGGTGAACTCTATAAGAGGAAGGTGATCATCCCAACTACCCTTGAAATCGATCACGCAAGCTCTCAATATGTCCTCTAAGGTCTGAATGGTATGCTCTGCCTGACCATCCGTCTGTGGATGAAATGCTGTGCTAAGATTAACTTGAGTACCAAGACCTTTCTGAAATGACTTCAAAAAATGAGAGGTAAACTGAGGACCTCTATCTGAGATGATGGATAAAGGAACTCCATGTAACCTGCCTATCTCATTAATGTAAAGTTTGGCGTAGTCCTCCCCCAAATCTGTAGTCTTAACAACCAAAAAACGCGTAGACTTAGTAACTCTATCAACTATCACCCAAATGGAGTCATGTTGTCTGCGAGTATGAGGTAAACCTGTAATGATGTCCATGTTTATCATTTCCCACTTTCATGTAGGAATGTTGATCTCTTGAGTCATACCCCCTGGTTTCTGATGTTCTACCTTCACTTGCTGACAATTAGGGAACTTAGCCACGAAATCTGCTATATCCCTCTTCATGCCATTCCACCAAAAGACTTCCCGCAGATCATGGTACATCTTAGTGGCGCCTAGATGAATAGAATACCTGGAGTTATGGGCTTCCACAAGAATCTACTGTCTCAACTCACCCACCTTAGGAACACATAAACGACCCTGATAGCGAAGCACACCATCTCCCCCTTGGGAGAAGACCTCAACTCTCTGCTGATGAACGACACTCTTTAGTTGAAGCAGTATTGGATCACTCTTTTGTTTTTCCTTAAGCTCCGCTACCAATGAAGATTCTGACCCATTTTGAACTGTTACACCATCATCTGATATGCTCATAAGGAAAATTCCTAAGAGAGCAAGCTGATGAATATCTTTCGCTAGTTCTTTCCTTTCTTCCTCCACATGTGCGACACTACCCATAGATAGTCTGCTAAGAGCATCTGCTACTACATTGGACTTACCAGGATGGTAAAGCACATTCATATCATATTCCTTGAGGAACTCAAGCCATCTCCTCTGGCTAAGATTCAACTCTTTCTGGGTGAACACATACTGAAGGCTCTTATGGTTTGTGAACACATCTACGTGAACACCATACAAGTAATGTCTCTAAATATTTAGGGCAAATACCACTGTTGCAAGATCTAGGTCATGAGTTTGATATTTCTTCTCATGCACCTTAAGCTGTCTAGAAGCATAAGCTATAACCATACCTCACTGCATCAATACACAACCTAGGCCAACTCTGGATGCATCACAATAGATCACATAACCGTTTGAACCCTCAGGTAGAATCAAAATAGGAGCTGTAGTCAACCTAGTTTTTAGTTCTGAGAAGCTCTTCTCACAATCATCTGACCACTGGAACTTAACCTTTTTCTGAGTCAACCTAGTCAATAGAGTAGCTATTAATTAAAATCCTTCCACGAACCTTCTGTAATAACCAACTAAACCCAAGAAACTTCTGATATCTGTAGGAGAGGTAGGTCTAGGTCATTGTTTCACTGCTTCTATTTTCTGAGAATCCACTCAGATCCCTTTGCTAGATACTATATGACTAAGGAAAGCAACATATTGCAACCAAAAATCACATTTTCTAAATTTAGCGAATAACTAGCAATCTTTGAGAGTTTGCAAGACAACCCTCAAATGAGTCGCATGTTCTTCCTCATTCCTAGAGTAAATGAGGATATCGACAATAAAGATGATAACGAACAAGTCCAAATACTGCTTGAACACTCTGTTCATCAAATCCATGAAAGCTGCAGGAGCATTGGTTAGTCCAAATGACATAATTACAAATTCATAATGACCATACCGAGTTCTGAAGGCTGTTTTCGGAATGTCACTATCTCTGACTCTGAGATGATGATAATCGGATCTGAGGTCTATCTTCAAAAAATGACTAGCACCTTGAAGTTGGTCGAACAAGTAATCAATCCTGAGGATATGGTACTTATTCTTGATTGTGACTTTGTTCAACTGACGATAGTCAATGCACATCCTAAGAGAACCATCTTTCTTTGTCACAAACAACACTGGTGGACCCCATGGGGAAATATTGGGTCTGATGAAGCCCTTATCTAGAAGGTCTTTGAACTGCTCTTTCAATTCCTTATGCTCAGCTGGAGCCATTCTGTAAGAAGGAATAGAAATAGGCTGGGTATCTGAAAGGAGATCAATTCCAAAGTCGATTTCCCTTTCGAGAGGAACTCAGGGAAGATCTTCTGGAAACACTTCTGGGAACTCATTGACTACAGGAATTGACTCAAGAGTTGGGGTTTCGGAGCTTGAATATTTAACCCAAACTAGATGATAAAGATAACCCTTAGAGATCATCTTTCCGGCCTTAAGGTAAGAAATAAATCGACTCATAGGCACTAACCTACTACCCTTTCATTCTAAGATTGGTTCGTTTGGAAATTGAAAATGAATGATCCTAGTTCTACCGTCGATTGAGGCATAACATGAATGTAACCAATCCATGCCTAAAATGATATCGAAGTCTACCATTTCTAACTCTACAAGATCTGCTGAGGTGACTTTCTGAGAGACTGTGACAAGGTGATTTCTATATACCCGTCTAGCTATAACTGGGTCACCAACTGGAGAAAAGACTGGGAAGGGTTCTGAAAGAGTTTCTGGACTAACATTGAAGTTGACTATTATATAAGGAGTTACAAATAAGAGAGTATCCCCTGGATCTAACAAAGCATAAATATCTAAGTTAAAAACTCGTAACGTACCAGTGACTACATCAGGAGAATCATCCTGATCCTGGCGAGCCTGAAGAACATACAACCTTTTTTGGCATTGTCTACCACATGTACCAGATGAGTTACCCTGCTGAGTCGGGCAACCTGCTGGTGCTGCTGAAGTCGTAGACTGAACCCTACCATTGTTGCCTCCTTGACCCTATTTAGAAGAAGGACAATCTCTCAACTTGTGACCAGACTGACCATACCCAAAACATCCTTCCTTTCCTGCAAGACACTTGCCCGGATGGTTCTTACCACACTTAGGACAAGTTTGGTAGGTTCTGGTGCCTGAAATACTCCCCTAAGACTTAGAGCCTGATGCCCTACCTTTTTGATCCTGTTGAAACCTCGAAGATGGAACACTAGCTGATGAAGGTGTTGGAGCTGAAGAATTTTACTGAAACTGCAAGTGATTTCCACCACCCAATTTCTGTTGAGAATAGTCATAGTTGCCTATCCTAACCTTCTTAATATCCTTAGCATGTTCCCTAAGCTTATCTCCCTCAACCTGCTGAGTATGAGTCATGAACCTAGAGATGTTCATATTTTCCAGCAACATAGCATTACGACACTCTGTTTTCACTAAGTCGGATACCCCATACAGAAACTTGTTTATTTGAGCCCTGGAATCGACAACCATGTGAGGATCATACCTGGAAAGTTGGATGAACTTGAGCCCGTATTCTTGGTTTGTCATGTTACCTTGCCTCAAATTCATGAATTCCTGAGCTCTTGCCTCTCTCAACTCTCTTGGGAAAAACATGTCCAGAAAAGCTTCACGAAACACTCTCAAGTAATAGGAATTGCATCTGTACCTCTATTTTCTTTCCATTGAGTAAACCAGATGTGAGCTACATCTTTAAGTTGGTAGGACGCTAACTCTACCCTATCATTTCCAGTTACTTGCATCACATCAAAGATTTTCTTGACCTCATTTATGAAGTTATGGGGATTCTCACCAACTTGTGACCCTAGAAACTCTGGCGGATTCATCCTAAAAAAATCATGGACCCTAGCTGCCACTGATCCACCACTAGCATTTGCAGGAACTAGAACCTATTGATTGTTCTGGTTGGTCACACTCTCAGCCAAAAGTTGAATAGCGTTACGAAACTTTGCGTTCAAAACTTCCTGATCTAGGACTGGTGGAGCTGCATTAGCATTCCTTCTGTAAGCTCTACGAGGAGGCATGATCTGAAAGCGTATAACATTGAGTTAGAAATGAGGAATTAGATCATACCTTGCACACGATAAGAATATCAAGAAAGTGAAGTTTTCCTAAACCACTTCGTAGCATCCCTCTCATTAGATGTGGTGCACTTCACACCCATGAAAAGGACTCTACTTAGTGCGGCTTTTCATACATCCTAGGACACTTAAACCTAGTGCTCTGATACCAAGTTTGTCACACCCCGAGGCTACCCCCAGGACGCTGACACGGGACCTAGGATCACGAATGCCCCCAAGCTAACCCTGCTGGGATATCATAGCTTAATCAAATATTTAATGAAATAGAAATACTGCGTAAAAGCTACATAAGGTGAACTGAAATGATGGGGAATACCCATTACTATATGAATAAATAATCTTTGAGATCAATGACAACTGAAATATCAAACTCCAAAGCTAAAATTGAAACTAACTATGTCTGATATAAAGCCTCTAACTAACTAGAAATGTTGGGACATGCCCCGACTAAATCTAGCAAAACTGAAACTAAAGACTGAAAGTAGAAAATAAACATGTCAACCATCCTCGAAGAATGAGGACTCACCACTGATGCTGCTGAACTGAAGATCGGGAACCAATCTATGCATGATCTGAATGCCGAGGAATTGAATCTATATCACGAGAAGATGTAGTTTAGAGTATGCGTCAGTACTTGAAAGGTACTGAGCATGCATGATATGATAAGGATGAACAATATACATAACTGAACAAAGCATATAACTGAGCAATGATATAAGATGAGCATGATACTTTACTAAAAATACTGGACAAGAACTAACTGAATGCAAAGACCAAGTTTATACATGCTGAAACTGAATACTGAACTATAACTGATAACATGGTCAATGCAATGAAATGTGATTGTGGGAGCTACTAATAACCGACATAAAACCACATAAGCTAAATGTGGAGTCCGATGTATACGCCCCATCGAGAGGACCCAATATACCCTGCCAGAGGTATAGAGGCATGATTGGCGTGATCACTAAACTGATGCCCACATATGGAACTTATAACCTACAGGGGCACGTAGTTCTGAGACTTGAGGGTGACTGACCCTAGTCTAACTCGGTATAAATCCTACTCCCAACTGTATATATGTAAATTATAACATAACTGAAGTAAACTGGATAGCTCAATCATCTGACATGCAAATATGAAAATGCCACATTTATATCTGATAATGAAACATTTGAAAACTGAGGCATGTATGTATGTTTATCTGTCCCAGTTAATGTAATTCATGAACTAAAAGAACTACATAACTAGGGTTCTGAGTTTCATGTAAGAACTAAGAAACAATTCCTCAAAAACATGATTATCTGATTTGGATTAGTCAAACAACTGAATCACAATATAAATTCTGAAATTCTAGAAACCCTAGGTCTAACATGTTGTAGAGAATCAAGAATCTGACTGAATTCTATGGACCTAATGGGTGAAAGGAACTCACTAGTGAAATCCCACATACCTCGTGACAAATTTCATGGAAAAATCTTCTGATTTTGGGGCTGGAACTGACGGAACCTTGCTGCATTCTTGAACTAGGGCTGTTCGACTTCTTCCTCTTGTTTTGATTTAAGATCGATGAATTTTTGGTGAATGATTGATTAGGTTAGGTTCTAATTAAGTTACTAGGCTAAAACTGACCAAAACTACGTAGTTTAGGGGTTAAACAATGTATTTTAGGTGTCCAACGCATAGGGAAAAGACCAAAACGACTCTACTTAAAAACCTGACGAGGCTGACCACGGGCACTGTTACGGACCATCATAAGGACCACGGACCGTCAAGCTGGTCGTGGTCTTAGGACAGTAGCTGCAGGTTCTGGGCCTTCCCTTTACGATCCACTTCACGAATCGTGTGAAGGATCATGGACTGTGAAGGTCCTCATGGTCCTTCACCTGGTCTAGGGGCTATACTTGGTAGATTTCACTGAATCCACCACGACTGGTGTGGTGGTCCACGACCCGTGAAGAGTCCCGTGGTCTACCACTTCTGGGCTGGTATGAGTCCAAAGGCAGGTCGACGGACCGTGGTTCCTTGCACGGTATGTGAAACCTGTCGTGGTTCACCTGGTTCTGCTGGTTTTCTGCTGAAAGTTCTTAATTTGATTTCTGAGGTGTTACAATAGATATATTGAAGCATAACTGAAACTGAGCTTGATGCAATGACAAAGTACTAATCATGAAGAAAATATGTTGAACTGAATATTGAAGTAAATACTAAATACATGGTCAATACATCATGCATATAACTGTGGGATATACTATTAACCAACATAAACCACGTAAACTAAACGTGGAGTCTAATGTATACGCCCCATCGAGAGGACTCAATATACCTCATCGAGTATAAAGGTATGACTGTGGTGTGATTACTAAAACTGATGCCCAACAAAGGGGAATTATAAACCTACGTTGGCACGTAGTTCTGAGACGTGAGGGTATGCTGAACCCTATTCCAATTCGGTGCTAAGTCTACTCCCAACTGAATATGTATAGCTAAAATGTAATCAAAATACTGAGTATCTCAAAATACTGATAATTATCTAAGAATGCAACATACATACACTGAAAGATATGACATTCGAATTCTAAAGCATGATTGTCTGTGCAAGTATAATTCATGAAATACTAATAATTAGCAAAATCTAGGGTTTCTGAGTTCTATACATGGGATTATACTAATTTCCAAGAAACATGTGATCAATAACATTGAAACTATAAATTTCCATGGATCCCTAAGATTTAGGAAGCCTAGGTCTGAACAATTTATAGAGAAACTGAAGAATTGACTGAATTCTAGGGACCTAATGGGTGAAAGGAACCCACTAGTGAAATCTAACATACTTGGTGATGAAAACTACGGAGAAATCCTTTGGATTTTAGGGTTGAACTTGAAAAAGACCTCTACTTGTTCTTAGAAGAAACTGTCACCTCTTTCTCTTATTTTCTTTCTAAGTTAGATGATTTTAGGAGAATGAGGGTTTTAGGTAGTTTCTGACTTGATTACTAGGCTTAGACTGAGTAAAACGACGTAGTTTAAGTACCAAATGCATAGAGGAAAAGACCAATGCAACTCTGACTTTAATGTTGACGAAGTGACTTCAAGAGGGGCTTCACGGGCCGTCATGATCACCACGACCCATCTAGCAGGTCGTCAAGATGCCCTGCCTGATAAGGCTTCACTAAAATGGACATAACTTTCTACTCCTAGCTCGAAATAAGGTAAACTCGGCGGCGTTGGAAAGAGGACTTGAAGAAATTTAATTTGATAGGTAATGGGCCACCTAATTAATTTTTTTGCTGAAAGATATAATCGTTTTAAATTGACGCAAAACTCAAAACCTGACAAGCCTCTTTCACGGAAGACTTCACGGTCCCTGTGAAGCTCCACAAACTGTTTAGGCGTTTGTGGTACTTTACAGTGACCTTAGGTGCAACATCCTTGATTAGGTGACTTGTACAGATACTTTGATGGGTCGTCCAAGTCACCACGGGCCGTCAAAGGCACCGTCTAGGTGACTCCCTTTTAGGTAACCCCTAGAGGATGGTTTACGATGCCCTTGACACGCCGTCCAAGGTGCCATCTCGGTGACCCTTACCAGGGCAGTCATGGATGGTCACTCATGACATCCTTAATGGACCGTGGTCCCCTACATGAACCGTCTAGTGTGCCGTGAAGGGTCCATGGTCCATTTTGGATTCATGGACTTGCCCAATTTATTGTTTTTATCCTTTTCTCGAAATCCAAGGTGTTACAATATCTCCCTCTTGGGATCATTCATCCTCGAATGATGAATAAACAAGCTAAATTTGGAGGGAAGGAGCTGTAATCTCTACCACTGAGTACTAGAAACTGATGTGTAACTGAACTGAGTTCCATGAACATTCAAATATGCTAAAATGCAAGGGATAATTGAGGGAACAAGAAAATGAGACTGAATTACACAAGTGTAAACCGAGAGACTGGAGAGGAACTATTACCTCAAGATGAAACTGAATCCGAAGGAAAGAGGTGAGGATACTTGGCCATCATGACTGCTTCTGCTTCCCAAGTGGCTCCCTCTACGAACTGAATCCTCCACAAAACCTTTACTGAAGTGACCTCCATATTTCTCAACCTACGAACATGATGGTCAAGAATTTCAACTGGAATCTCCACATAGGTGAGGCTATCCTTCACAGCCACACTTTCTAAAGGTACTATCGATGACAGATAACCCACACACTTCTTCAGCAAGGAAATGTGAATGACCGGATAAAGCCCCGCTAGTTCTTTTGGAAACTCTTACTCATAAGCCACATTAGCAACCCTTATCAGGATTCTGTAAGGACCTACATACCAGGGACTAAGCTTCCCTTTCTTGCAAAATCTCATCACCCCCTTCACTCATGACATCCTTAACGGACCGTGGTCCCCTACACGGATTGTCAAGGGTGTCGTGAAGGGTCCGTGGTCCATTTTGGATTCATAGACTTGCCCAATTTCCCTTTTAGCCCTTTCTCGAAGTCCGAGGTGGTACATTCGAGGTGTTATAATATCTCCCCCTTGGAACATTTATCCTCAAATAGGACTCAAGCTAGCATGAATAGAGTAGGAAAGAAACTAACAACCCAACATGAATGTAATTTTCATCAAAATACACACAAAACATGGAGAATCACTCCAAGCTACATCATAATATATAAAATCAAGTTTTCATGAACATGCATGCATATGGAAACATGAGAATGACTAGAATACATGAATTCAAAAGAATGAACCATAAAGAACTAATACCTAAAACTAGAGTAGGAGCGGAGGGAAAGAGATGAGGATACCGAAAATCATATCGGTTTCGGCCTCCCAAGTAGAATCCTCAATTAATCTATTCCTCCAAAGAATCTTCACAGAAGCAACATTTTGGTTTCTCAACTTCCGAACTTGCCGGTCTAAAATCTTAACCGGAACCTCTTCATAATAAAGATTATCTTGAACTCCCAAACCTTCCAAATGAACAATAGATGTTGGATCTCCAATACACATCTTCTACAGAGAGACATGAAATCTTGGATGTACCGATGCTAAATCATTAGGCGACTCAAGTTCATAAGAAACCTTGCCAATGCGCCTCAAAATCTAATATGGGACCACATACTTGGGATTAAGCTTCCCTTTCTTTCAAAATTTCATGACACTCTTCATGGGAGAAATTTTTATGTAGACTCAATCATCAACATCAAATTCTAGTTCTATTCTTTTAATAGCAGAATAAGACTTTTGTCGACTTTGAGTTGTTCTCAACCTCTCATGAATTAGTCGAATATTTTCCATAGCCTCATGTACCAACTCGGGCCCTACAAAGAAACTTCACAAAACTCAAACCAACCAATAGGAGACCTACACCTCCTATCATAAAGATACTCAAACGGTGCTATCCCAATACTAGAATGATAACTATTATTGTAAGCAAACTCGATCAAAGGCAACTGATTATCCCAACTACCCTTGAAGTTAATTACACAAGATCTCAACATATCTTCTAACATCTAAATAGTACGCTCGACTTGTCCATCGATTTGAGGATGAAAAATTGTGTTAAGTTTCACTTGAGTACCAAGACCTTTCTGAAATGACTTTCACAACTGAGATGTAAACCGAGTACCTCGATCGCTAATAATGGACAAAGGAACTCCATGAAACATTACCATTTCTCTAATATAAATTTGGTATAATCCTTCGATAAAAATGAAGTCTTAACGGGAAGAAAGTGAGTCAACTTCGTCACTCGATCCACAATAACCCAAATAGAATCAAACTATCGACGAGTGCGAGGTAAACTCGTACTGAAGTCTATATTCAATTCCTCAGACTTCCATGTAGGAATACTATTGTCGTGAGCCAAATCACTCAGTTTCTGATGCTCAACTTTTACTTGTTGACAATTTGGACATTTAGCCACAAATTCCATAATATTCCTATTCATCCCACTCTACCAATAGACCTCCCGCAAACCAAATACATCTTGGTGTCTTCTGAGTGAATAGAATATCGAGAACTATGGGCTTCTATCAGAATCTGATTCCTAACTCATCAATATTTGGAACACATAACCAACCTTGATATCAAAAGACACCATCTCCCCTCGAGAGAAAGTCTCAATGAATTTTTTGGAAATTGACTTCTTCTAGTCAACTAGTACATGATCAAGATCTTTCTCAGCCTTCACATCCGATACAAAATACGGTTTTGAACCATTATAAACAACTACACCACCTTTATTAGAATAGCCAATCGAACACCCAATCGGCCCAATCTATGAATATCATGAACTAACTCCTTCTTATCATCATCAACATGAGTAACACTACCCATTGATAGTCGAATAAGATCATCCATCACCACTTTGATAGTCAAACTTTAGAAACTTAATTTTCCAAAATCTCTTTGTCAATTCTACAACTCCCTTCCTACGATCTGTAGGACTTCTTTGTAGTTTGGACTTGTAGAACCTCACTTCAGTCAAATATTTGCATTTTTCTTTCCTTTTCGACTTTCTAACTTCTGGGGTGTTACAATATACAAACTTTATGTTATTTATTTACCTTGAATAGTTGAAAATGTATCTCAGTAAAACATAGCCTACGTTTATACAAACTAACCCCAATTGTCCTGATCCTATATCATATGTGTCACCTCAAGCTCTCATTAGGTGCATGATATGTAATCAAATGAATCTAATTCGGATAAAAGTGGTAGAAAACCTGAATGTGTTAGGAATATTTTAGAAGTTATAGAGAAAAGTATGCACTGTTAAAACGAGGCATATTAGACTGCCTTATTCTCAAATGAGGAATACCATATTGGTTTGCATTTATAATTGTTTCTCCTACACTTGGAACATCCTAAAAGTGATTAAACTCATGTGTAAGCCAAATGTGATGGTGGATTCTTATCTAACTATCAATGGGATGTGTTTCTCATGTTGAGGAAGATGAAAATGAGTTAGTTTGTGATGTTCATAGGTTTTTCTGATTTGGTGTTCGGTTGGTTGATTCCAATAAAGGTCTTATAGTTGTTCATAATGGTTCAGAATCATCTTGTGCATCAGATATAGAGGTGATGAGTCAGGAATTTAGACTCATTTAGGGCTCATTATTCAATGAATTACGGTCCTTAATTCTTATTTTATGCTCATAACTGATGTTAATGTGTGTATATGCAACAATAAAGGTTTAAGAACAAGGCAAGGATATTACGATGCAAAAAGGAGCGAAAAAGTTGGAAAACTGAAGAAGAGAGAAGCTGGAGCTCACAACAGCTACTCAGCGACTCACCGAGTGAGCATCCAGCTCGCCAAATATTCCAGCGAAATAGCCTATGTACCAAGCTAACTTGGCGAGAAAAATATGATTCAGTGATGCACCGAATGGATCAGTGATGGTGATATAGCTCGCCTAATCTTCCAGAACAGTTAGATGCCGGAGCCAAGACAAAAGGCGAGAAGAAGTGCAACTCTGCAGATCACCGAGTCGATCAGCGATCCTGACTAATTTTGCTGAGTGGACTCCGTGTTTAGTTTTTGGGAAGTTTCTAGAAACATATATATTGATTTCTGAAAAGAGAGTTAGAGAGTTCCTAGATAGTGTATTCTCGAGTTTTTGAGAGATTTTATATACTTTTACATTGTTGAACACTTTTGGAGAGGATTTGAGCTTGGATTTGAATATTTAGGATTTTTTCTCAATTTTGGCATTGGGATTGAAGATTGTTGATAATTTGGATGGATAATCTTTTTGGTAATGATTTCTTGCTTTTTGCTATGGTTGGCTAAAATCCCATTCCCTTAGGGGTGTGATCATGTAATCTAATACATAAATTAGCTTATGTGTATTGTTAATTGTTAAATTTAATGTTGTTTGGAGATGGGTTCAATTGTTTATTCATGTTTTAATTGATGAACTAAAGTTGTAAATTCGGTTCTAGCTTAGCTCTCTATGATTGCTTGAGAAAGAAGTTTAGAGTAGAATGAATGATTGATAGTTTTATTGATTTGCATCTTTACAACCCAGCTTGAGAAAGTGGATTTAATTAAGGAATTAGGTTTTTTGAATTGTTTAGCTTGTTGAGGTTTGAGAGAACTCACTCGAAACATGATAACTGATCGAGATATATGTATTATATTCAAAACCTATCCTACCCATTGAGATTAAACAACTTAAAGCAGTTAATAATTACCCATTAGGCGAAATTAGTATTCGATTGCTCACACTCCTAAGGTCCTCTCTCCAATCGTTCATTTCCCGTGTTAATTACCTTTGTGGAAAATTAGTTAATAAATTCCCCCTCTTGATATCGATACTTGAAACTTCATGATTGTTTTTATGTTACGCAACATTTTATTTCTACAAAAGATTAGAACACGTCTTCACTTTGTACTTTAATTCTTTACCGTATCACTTCATGTGGGATCGACCCCAACTCATCATTGGGTTTATACTTGTTAGCGACCGCCTACACTTTGAATCGAAAGTTGAGCGTTATCAAGAATGACGCCGTTGTCGGGGAGTGGTGTTTAGAATTCTTCTATTGAAGTGTTGTCGTGAACTAATTTTATTGTAGTAGAATCTTCTTATTTGTGTTTTTGTTGATTGCTGTAAACATGTGAAGAGATGAGTGTGAATGGGAGCAATGCAAGTCAACTTGGGAACAATGATGACATCAAAAACTTGCATGATGTCAATATGGATTAGCTGGAAAGTACCAGTGCTATTCGATTGCCTTCAACGGTGGGTAATGCGGTGTTTCATATGACCAGTACTATGTTGCAGCTGTTGCAAATGAGAAGTCTCTTTAAGGGACTTGCTCATGAGGACCCTCATTAGCACATCTGTAATTTCATGGATGTTTATGGACCGTTGTCCTTCAAGAACATCACTTAAGAGTCAGTCTGACACCTTTTGTTTCCCTTTTCTCTAATGGGGGAAGCAACTAAGTGGTTGACTGAACTACCAAGGGAATCTATCACTTCTTGGGAGGATCTCACGGAACTGTTTTATGAAATATTCTTCCCTCCCTCGAAGATGGTTAAGTTGAGGGATAATATTCAGAAATTCAAGCGGATTGATGGTGAACCTATTCATGAGATTTGGTTGAGATTTCAAAAGTTGCTTCTTCAATGTCCTACCCATGGGTTACCGAACAATGTGCTATTGCAAAATTTTTACCGGAGTCTTGACACCATCAACAAAGGTGTTGCAGACCAACTCATTCGGGGTGGAATTATTTGACAACCATTTGACATAGGGTCGGTGCTGCTTGATGAGATGATTAAAATTAATCATGCATGGTACACAAGGGAAGATCAAGTATCTCCTCTTAACCTCGGGCTGACCAAGAAAAAAATAGAAAAGAACCAAGAACGTGATGAGAATATGACCAAGATAATGACCCAAATAGATTTGTTGACGAAACATGTCATGGCAGGTGGTTCTAAGTCTGTGAATTCAGTTGGTGTGAGTAGTGGTGTGAGTCCTGATGACACACAATTTGAGGCCATGTACAATGAAGAGGTACAATTCTTGTTAAACAAATCGGGGGGTTCTCGTCCGAGTTATCCAAGGCTGGGTGGGAATCAAGGTTGGAAAAAAGATCGTGATGATGGTTGGAGAGATCGAGATCGAGATTGGCCTGATAGGGGTGCGAATTGGAGAGATAGAGATGGTGACAAAGATCGTTATGTACCCCCTCATGAATGTCCAAAGCCTAAGGAACCAAAGGATGAACCCAAAAACTTTCGGATCTAGGATATGCTTGCCCGCATCCTAAACATGGTGGAAAGATCAGATTAGGTACTCAAGGAGATAAAGGATGATGTATCGTCATTAAACCAAATAATGACCGCACATTTGGTTTCCATAAAGCAACTTGAAACTCAAATGGGTCAAATCTCGGCTCACATAAATCCAAGACCGAAAATGGGTCTTCCTAGTGATACTTTAGGCAAGCCGAAGAATGAGGCTTGAATGCATGGTTATGTCGGGCCACGACATTATATAAGGTGCTTCTTGGGAGGCAACCCAAGTTTTATTTTTTATTATTTGAATTACGTTTGTTGGATGTACAAGTTAAAATTCAAATTTTGGAAGGAAAAGGTAATTGTGCAAGCTCATATCTTACTCAGAGATTCGGCGAGTGGCTCGGCGAGCCCGATCCAACTCACCTTTTGAACCAAATGAAGGTCTGGTGTTTGGGTAAATTCGGCCGGCAAAGCTCCACTCGGCGACTCACCGAGTGGATTGACAACATTAGTGCTACTCGCGGATCAGGGAACGAACTGAAGGGTCAAGATCCCTCCAAACGTTTTAAATTCAAAATCTCTCATTTATTTGATTTTTTCTACTCTTGTACTCTTTCACTCAAACTCTAGTTTATCTTTTTAGATTAAATTTCGTGGGTGTCCTCATGTGTGGTCGGAATTTGAAGTGTTGTCCATCCTCTCCTCTTTGCCTAAGTGTTTACTTGTCTGCATCTGAGGTTGGTTTTTCCAAATTTTCTTTAATATCATGATTTATACTAAGCATGATTATGAGTAGTTAATGGATGTATTGTGTGCCTTGATTGTATACCAAATTGTTCATTGAAGCTTAATTTGAAATCAAGCATGCTAGATAACTTGTTTAGCTAATATTAGTTTGCGTTTCACATTTGATTTGTATGAATTGAGTGTGTTGCATGTTGGGTTTTGTGCGGGTGAAGTCTGAGTAACACAAATTCCACCAAATAACTTGAATTTTCCCAATGATGGATTGAGTGACATCATTCTTAAGGGAAAAATTATTGTTTGGTTGAATTTAAATGAATTGGAGGTGGGGAGGCAGAGTACATGACTTAGAAAATCATCATTTGTAGACTAGAACTATTGGGAATTGTGCTTGAAATTGTTTGTCGTAGGCTGTTCGTTGCTAATTAGAATTTGGGGTGGGAATCTGACACGTCAAGCCATTTGGCGAGTTGAGTCGAGCTCACCGAGTGACTCAATGGTTTGCCGAGTGACCCCCCTTATCACTTTTTTCACCTGAATTGATGGTGTATTTTTCAGTAACTTTTGGCGATGCTCTGTTGCTCTCCAAATAGACTCGGTGACTCACCGAATTCCTTTGCCAGCGCCTTTTTGATCCCTGATTTTTGCTAAATGTCTCTATGAATTTCAGTGAGACCTCTCTTTCTTGCCAAATAGGTTCGACGACTCGCCGATTGGATATTGGTCTCGCCCATTTGAGCTGATTTTTTGCTGATTTGTTCTGTAACTTTTGGCGAGTCCTCTGTTGCTCACTGAATGCTCTCGGTGATTCGCCAAGTAGTTTGGCGAGTTTGTCTTCAAATTTTTGAGATGTTATTTCACTAGCCCTTTGCAACTTCAATTTGTTCTCGCTGGTGTTGTTTTACAGATATGGACAGACCTAAAATACCGACAAGGGTCCACCACCCCGAAATAAGGCTAAATGGGTTGTAATTGCAGCGGAGGTTACACCTCCCCGAGATACTCATTTGAAACCTCCTCATGAGATTGTTAAGGGCAAATGGAAGAAACAAGTGGTCACCAGTTCGAGCTCATCAAATAGTATGTGTATCTACTCCACCTATCTCACCTCCTCTGGGTGTTAAGGTGAGGAAGCTGCGAGGTCCAGGACTCCACTTCACACACCAGAAACAGAGGGGGAGTTTCTAGAGCGGAGGCACTCAGAACTGCGTTCTAAAGAAATTCATGTCCCATTGGCCAGACTTCTAGCACCTCCAGCACTTACAACAGCACAGGCACCTCAGGTGCCCCCAGCTTCAATATATCTTTCTCGATCTATGAATCGACTGAAAGTCACTGGCTTGCAGACTGTTTTGGAGGATAAATGGTTGTCTACAGATGGTGTAGTGGACAAGTATCCAGTTGTGTGGGAGACTATGCATTTCCACAAATTCCAATAGTTCACTAACCCTGAAATCTGTATGTACCTTCATGGGTTTGAGAATTTTACAAGGGCTATGCCAAGTTGATCTCGAAAGGAAAGAAGAAAGTTGGGTTTAATGTATCAGAACTGTTAAATTTCTTAAGATTGTTAACTCCTGTATTCAGATTAGTAAACCAGAAATAATAAAAGATTAAAAGAAAAACACAAAGAACTATCCGAGTCCACAGAACCCACTGTGTGTCCTTAAGAAATTTAATCCCCTCAAGTACCCGAGGTTGCATATTAATTCCTCCCAAGATAAAACGGATTAATCATTAAAGAAGTAGCGGTACCTCAAACTTTGATAATTTCAACGAACTCAAAATGACAGCAACGAATCACACACACAGACACGATCGATCAATTTTGTTTTGTAAGAAATATATGCAAAAGAAGGGAAGAATTCGATGCAGAAAAATGAGAGAAAGCCTCTCTATTTATAGCCAACAAAGGGTAAAGGTCACAACCCTTTGGAAAGAAGACAACCTTTCAGAAAGGTCACAACATTTTGGAAAAGGCACAACCTTTCAAACGGTCACAACACTTTAGAAAGGACACAAACTTTCATAAAGGTCACAGCCCTTCGGCATAGTCACAACCCTTCAGGAGAGTCACAACCCTTAATTTCCTGTTCACACCTTTAAAACCCAACAATCCCCCACATGAATAGGGAATGGCTATTGTTAA
>JAJOOO010006252.1:0-42754 GCA_029582685.1 Solanum piurae
AAAATAACCCACCATTTCATACCTATTAAATTTGTATTTTATATATAAACAAAATTTATAGTTGATGTTATCGTTTTTGTCAATTTTTAAACTATTTATATCGGTCATCAGATATAGTTATTACTTTAATCAATATAAATTTCATTTTCATTATACATCTTTGTAGTAACAAACATGTTGTTTTTGTTGTCATATAAATATTATGTTGTTAATATTGACACACAAATAATAATTATCTTAATTTATGTAGTGTTACATAATTTTTTGTAAAAATATTTAAGTAATGATGAAATATTCATTAATATTATTGTGATAATATAGTTACTAATGATATTAATTAATGAATAACTCAAAATAATACTATTAATTCATTTTCTCGATCGACAATAAAAAATTACACACTTAGTATGATGAGATTATTCGTACTATGAGATAGACTTGTATTAGGGCTTGTTTGGAAAGCTACTATGGTAATTAGAGGTGTAATTACAATGCCTTACATATTTGGTCGTATATGTAATTACTTGGTCAACATGTAATTGAATATAATTGACAGGATTATTACACTCTCCAATTCTCAAGGAGAGACTGTGAATTGTTGGTAATTATATGTGTAATTACAAGTTGATTACTTTTTAATTTCTATTTTAATTTTTTTGTTTTAATTTATTTTAATTTCTATTATTTTAAATTCTTTTTTTATTTTTATTATTCTAAAATTTTCTAAAAATATATTTTTTGTATTATATTTTTTTATATTTCATTTCCTTCTCATTCTCAATCTTTACTTTTTGTGATTTCATGCGATTTTTTGTATTATCTATTTTATTGATTTATTCTATGTTTATTTTTTTATTACATAATTTTGTTAGTATTAAGTTTTTAAACTAAAGTAGAATTCATTGTTGAATAAGGTTATAGATTTATATTTTTATTTTCTTTTAAATTATATTTATGTAGGTTATGTTGAAATTTGACAATACGAGTATTATATTAAATTTTTTATTTTGAATTTAAAACTTATGTTATATTTTCAATGTCATTTGTTTTAGTAGTATTGACTTGATGTTTCATGTTACAATTCATTTTATTTTTTAGTTAGATTTGATAGATTATCTTTTCGTCAAATATTTTCAGAATTTACAACATTATATTATAACATTAATATTTTTGCGAAACATGTATTTTATATTATTCATAAAAATCTTGTACTTTAGGTTTTATTATTAATTTAATAAATTTACTAATTTGAAAATATAAACTAATTGTTTTTTTTAATAATAATAGTTAATTAAGAACATATGTTCGGTTGATTAATATATTTTTAAAAGAGAGTATATATCTTAAATATTTAATTTAATATCATTTATGAAGACCCTTATCTATTTAATATAAATTTCAAATTTTAGATAATTAATTTTTATTTTTCAAATTTAATACTTGTGCAATCAAACAATACATTTATAATTACACTAGATAAATAAATAATTCAAAATAATTAATAAATAATATAATTACTAAGATGATAATTATTATCTTAATAATTACATCAATTTCAATTACGCCTTTCTAAACAAACCCTCAAGAAGTAGTGAGGCGCATGTGAGGTTTGCTTTTACGTAACGTAAAATATACTCTTTCCTATTCAATCCTAACCGACCATTGCAGAAGAATCACACCTTCTACCATTAATAATATAGTTTAAAAATACTAACATCACCAAAAAAGTAAAAGTTGAAAAAATAATGTCTATTATGTATTATTAATATTTTTTATTGTATATTTCTGGTTTACATATATTTTATTGTATATTGAGAGATGTATTGTTGATATCATGAGTTTTTATGTATTACTAATTTAAAGGATTTCAACACATTTATTAAGTTTGATTAATAACATAATTATCTCTTAATATATCTGTTGACATTTAATTTTGACCTTCTACGATATACTCTCTGTCCCTAATTACTTGTTCACTTTTCCTTTTATAGTTGTCTCTAATTACTTGTCCATTTGACAAATCAAGAAAGGACAAAATAATTTTACCTATTATACCTTCAATTAATTACTTTGAAAAATGTACAATTTCTTGAAATCTTAAATTTTTAATTCATCAATTTCATAATTAATAGGGGTAAAATGGTAAACCCACTATGTCAATAATTATTTTCTTAATACGTGTGTCAATTTAAAAGTGAACAAGTAATTAAGAAGGGAGTATATAACCCAATTTATTCCTCCAATTCTTTTTTCCAACCCACACGACAAATACAATTCAGCAATCAAACGGCAGCAGCGTCAACAGTAGGTTGGAGAGGGGAGCACAACAATGGCGAATGAAATAATGGCTGAACAACAAAAGAAACGAACAATGGAGGCATTAGAGCGAAGATTTGCTCAAGCAAAAGCTGAAATTCATCAACAGCAGCACAAGAACAAGAGAGTTGCTGTTACTATAACAAAAACTCTAGCTGAAAACAACATTCGAGTCACCTCCCAGAGTATCAATTCTTCGCCTTCGCCGCTCAAATCAACCACTACTTCCTCAGCTTCGTCATCCAAAAAAGGTTCCTTCTTTTATTAATATTTATCAATCTAACTATTGCGGCGGAGCCAAAATTTACATTAAAGGCTTCTAAATGAAGAATTAGGCCAAGGGGCCTTGTTTGTATATACAGGGTAATTTTCGGTTGAATAAACCCCTTGCTTCTATCTGGTTCCACTCCTGAATTCAAGGAATCCTCTATATTCATGCTGTCTATATTAATAATAGAATTCGACTAATATTGTATTTTATGCCTGGATATCAGATTACTGCAAACCTTCCCCTTGATCTGCACTTTGGGTGGAATTATGTTCCAATTTAATGTCTTCTTAAACGAATTTCAAGTTTAAAGTAGCAGCTAATGTGTTTTGGTTCATTGGAGGGAAGTAAAGTTGAGCTTTCTTTTATTTTTATTTTGGAGGTTTAACTGTAACCGTGATTGACTGTCTTTATATGGCATAGGCTAAAACTGGTTTCTGGCCTTTCTTCTCAAATGAAATACCAGTACTTTCCACTGTTTCAATAATTGGCACTATTGCTATATGATGCGTCAAACCGTTTTTGATTTGGCTACAACTTTTTCAAAGGATATCTTAAGTTATTGTGATTTATAGATTCTTTAATCACAAAGTAGTTCTTTAATCCAGCATACTCAGTCATGTCTATGCTTGCATCTGTTCACTCTCTTAGATGACAAAGTAGTTCTGCAAGTTTGAATCAAAGGTTCAAACTTATTCACCAAATTCAAATTTCTATGCAAAATGCCCCAATGCTCAACTACTATACTTGAAGCCAATTCATATCCTTCCGTAATTCAAATAGGGTGAATACCACGTTCTAACAATTTCTCCGCTTGTTCTAGAACTGACTTAGCCATGAAAACAACTTCAATAGTTCCATCACCAATTTCTTTATCTTGACTTCGCGCCAACTCAACCATCAAATCTGCAATCTGATTGTCAACATATGGTTGCATCATCATTTCTGATATTGACATCCCTGTTAGGAGAAATCAGTGCTAAACCGTGAATTTTTTTCTGATATTCTCTTTGATTTATCTGTAAACTTTTGGCATCCAAAAGCAGTGTAACAGTTGCGTTTTCCAGGGAATGTTAGTTAGACATTTTAATGTGATCCCTCTTTATTTCATCCTCCAAAAATAAAAATAAAAATAAAATGAACCCTTATTGATTTATCTCATCCAAACATTTTCCTGGTTTATTTGTAGGCTATATATCGTTTTCTGGCCATACATCTGCTCAAGGTACAACATTTCCTGTGTATGCTTCTCTTGCATTTTATCCATAGAAAGGTATACATGAGACTAATTCAGGATGCTAAATTTCGTCTTACCACATAGATGTTGAACTGAATAATCCAGCATACCTTCAGATATCCCATTCAGTAGACGATAATCTTCTGAAAATTACCACTGAGGTAAGAATAAACATGATCAATATGATGTTTCAAGGATGCACACTATTAGTTAGTCTCTTCTTCATTACTCATCCTGTTTGTTTGTTGCAGATTTCTGGTAAAAACATGACTGCTAACGATATTTTGCATGATCTTCTCCAACATGGTGATTCAGCTCAGAAATATATGCAGGGGTCAAAAAATGTGAAAGTTGATAACTGGATTCTTCTTGATAGTGTTGTGCAAAAAAGCAGCATTGCTACTGGAGCTCGTAGTCGGGCTTTGCAGAGACAGTCGAAGAGATCTAAAAGACATATGTCCATAAAGCAGCATAAGAAGTTTGGATCATTTGATTTGCCTCAAGAGTACCATAAGTGAGTTCCATCTACTTTTTGTGTAAAGGAGTTTTAGATTGCCTTTTAAAACTTTCTGCCTTTCTCAGTGAGGAATCATGTGTAGTTTTTAAACTTGCTACAGTACACTGCGGTTTGTCTTTTCTTCTGTTTGACTAGATGAGTCTAACTATGTTGGAATTGAATGTTGAAGTCTCATGGTAATTTGTAGATTCAATTGTGGTGTGATTACTTATTTGTTTTGATATGGTAAAGATTTTCTTAAAATCTCTTAATTAAGAGCCATCACATGGAAAGGTCATCTTCTAAGAATAATTCACGCATTTTTTCGTCTAAAATGAAGTTGGTGTGAATTATTCTCAGTAAGATGACCTTTTCATGCGATGGTCTTGATTAAGAGATCAACTGCTACATTAATCTCGTGTGGCATGTGATATCGGTCGTCCTCTATCTGCTGTGGTCATTATTATTTTTTTAATCGTGGAAGGTATTTTATTGAATGACCAGTAACCAGAAGGTGCTGTGAGTATTTACAAGGAGTTGCAATATTGCATACTGTGTAATGATCTAAAAAATCTATCAGCCTCCATATCATTTGATCTGATGTGGTAATTATCTGCACAGTTATCCTTGGGAGGACAAAAGATGAATAGGCTGCTATTTCTTCTCCCTTATGTTGTTAATGGTATATATTGCTTATCTAGAAAGTCAAAGCCCAAAATGGGTATCTTACACAGTGTGATTCTTCTGCATAAAATTCAATTTCCAAATGATTGAATTCATCTGTACTTTTAGATATGTTGTTCATCTAGGATTCTATGAACAAGGTTACTTGTTAGCTGCTTCACCATGTTCAGCAGTGAAAGCTTATATTTTTTTTGGGGCTTGCGTACTCTGGGGTCACATAGAGCCAAATATTCCTAGATACTTACAGTTGATGATACCTCATGGATATTATCTCCTTTCACTTTTATATGCATCCAATGTACGCTTGACCTTATTCCTTGTTCTTATATTGGTTGGTTCTTTTATAGGTTGGTGTCCCCCCCTGTTCCTGTTCTTTTTTCCTTTTTTTAGTTTAATATGGGGTATTGATTTGAGCAGCAAAGTTATGTACTCACTTTCTGGTGTTGCCTGGATCATCTCTTGTTCTGAAAACTCTCTATGGCTTGTTCTGCAGCTATGACATCTTCAAGCCAATGCATGATAGGTGGAAAGACTACGTGACAAAACTCCTAAAGAATATTGGGTTGGTGTTTTGTTTCATCACTTTTGTTATGGTTTAGTTTTTTCTAAAATAGGCCTTTCCTCTAGTGATTCTGATATACAATTGACTTGTATGTCTCTCTCACCTACAGTATTGGTCTTGCAGGAAAAATCAGTTATCACAATGTCTTCTTAATGCAGACTTACATGGTGCACTTATTCTAGGTGAAGTATAAGCCACATCTCCTCCTCTTTAACTCTTTTAGGTAGACCTTTCAAAACTATAACAAGGAAATGCTATATTGTTACTCGCTGATTCGGTCCTGTCAGTAATGTTTTACAAGGATCTAAGCATTCCTTGTGGTTGATCCAAATTAGGATAAGCAGTTCTCTTTATCTAAAGCCTGAATAATAGAACTTTGATAGAGAAAATTTTCGCTGTTCAACTCTTGTACAGTGGAACATGCTCACAGATAATATAATTCTTTGTTTCTGAAAAATTGTGACATTTATTTCTTGCAGTTGTTCAGTGCAAAATAGCAGGCTTAGTTGGTGTACGTGGTATCATGATTCGTGAGACCATAGAAACATTTGGAATAATCACAGAAGACAACAAATTCCAAGGTTTGTCCTGTTCAACTTAGATTTCGTTGGCTACAATATGACATATATATATATGTAGCAAATATATGTCCGTTACAGTCTACTTTCAGTAGGGTTGATACCGGAGTAGAACATATTTTGATGCTTGCTTGCTTCTATCTTCTCTTTATTTTTCTTTTGCATTCTTGGTTTAGTGCTTTTCGGTTGGGCCACTCACCTTGATGAGCAATGAATCATACTACCAATTGAGGCAGTATTTTCAAGTTTTGTTAGTTTTCATTTCTACTTGTGCCATTCACATCCTTAGCTTAAAAATATTGTATTTCAATTTTGAATCCAAAAGAAATTGGCACCCTAGCCGTTTTGCTATTGTTCTGAAAGAAGTCTTTGGGAAGAGTAACCCATTCCGACTCTCCTTCTGGAAATCGCACCTCAGTGTAGGCTCATTTGGTAAATACTCGGTCCAACCTTATCCTTATTTCAGCTAATTTTTGTTCTTCCACTTTCCATTAAGCTGTGAGTAGTCGCCCATGCTGTCATTGCGACCTGAACTTCTATTTGATGCACCTTGTTGGTAATTTGGTGTATATTCTGTAAGATATT
The DNA here is from genome assembly GCA_029582685.1 of Solanum piurae. Taxonomy (NCBI): domain Eukaryota; kingdom Viridiplantae; phylum Streptophyta; class Magnoliopsida; order Solanales; family Solanaceae; genus Solanum; species Solanum piurae. The sequence continues at coordinate 6,727 of JAJOOO010006252.1, forward strand.
GTATTGATTAGCTGGTTCTTATTATGTATATTAATTTTCAGAGGCTTGGTAACTAAGACTATAAATCCAATTATTGTCTTTTTTTTTTGGATGAAGGAAGGTATTTCATTAAAAAACATCAAGCAGATGCAAAATTACAGAATAGACAAAAGAGCTTACATTAGCTCTTTTACAATCTTCAAACTAGTACTAGAGAGCTAACAAGGTCAAGAAATAGTTAACTGCCAAATACAGGGGTTAAATTAACCCAACTGAACAGCATATGTAAACATCTAGCTTTAAGAGAGTGGTTTGGAGTTGAGATCCCATCAAAACATCGGACTATGGTTCCTTTCAATCTATTAACACCAAAAAGTAACTCCTGGGATCAGACTTTCTTGATGGACTTATCAACTCCATGTATTCCAGCTTGCGTAGTCTTCTTTCACATTATGTGGCATGACCCATTGTAAGCCAAAAATGCATCAGAACATATTCCATAGGACCTTAGCCACTGTACAGTAAAGGAGCAGGTGATCTATTGTTTCTGTGCTATTCTTCTTACATCCTCAAGAGTGTCTATTATACATGATTTGGAGCAGGAACCTATAATCTACTTCTTATGTGAAAACCTTGAACCAAGCTAAGAAAAACTACTTCTCTTCTATGTTGCTGGGACTCTCCAAAATGCTACCTGCCATGTCGGATCCATCACGCACTCGGCGGCATTTTTGAAGAGTCCGAGTAACCTAGCTTATCTTTCCCTTGTCAATTTGTGCCAAGAGGAGAAAGGGATGGGGAAAGAATGCAGAACTCCAGTTCTTGTTTTTTTACTGCCTTCTCTCATCTTATTGCTTATTTGAATTGCAGTTGTACCAAAAAAGCTTTCTGTATTTATGCTACAAGTGGATTGCTGGAAAGTTACAGTGCTTGGAGACAAACTCATTTCAAGAAACATGACTACGTGATAGATATTGTTAAGACAAATATTTATCATATGGGAAATTTCTTGGCATTTCAGGTGAGAGTGGCATTATTTGCAACTACACGTCTAAAAATGTTGCCACAAGCTCTGGTTATAACTGAACTTTCTTTTTGCAGTATCATCTTACAGATGAACAATGATCCCAATAGCTGTATTATTTCTTGGAAGATCAATTGGCCTAGTTTCGTTCTTTTAGCCGATGCTGATCAAAAGAAAGACTACGTTGGGATTACAAAGGCGGCATCTAAGGGCATAATTAGTTTTTTTGAAATTTCAATTCTGTATTAGAATTGAATCCGTCTTTGTTAGGTAAGTTTTCCCTCAGTGATAAGAATTGATGCAACAGTTTTATATATTGAGATACTGGTCAAGGAGCATATCAGTTGCTGCAACAGAAATTCAACAACAACTACGTACATTGTGAATCTCACAAGTGGGGTCGGGGGAGGGTGGTGTGTAACCTGTGAAGGTAGATAGATTGTTTCTAATTGAGACGTTCCTCGGGTCAGTTATAGGTGTACAATTTAACTTTTTATTTAGAAAGTGACATTTGTCATATTTATTTTCTAGTTGTGTAACTAATAGCCATACACATACTGAGTTGCATAAAGTAAGCACTATGGAAAGAAAAAATAATTACTAAGTTCTAAAATGAAGGAAATAATTGAAATTTATGTTGCTCATTCTTTAAAAACGTTGCCATGCATGTCGGATCTTCTAAAAGTTCACTAGTTTTGGAGGAGCTCGCACACGCCAATCAATATTTTTGAATAGTCTGAGCAACGTAGGTTGAAATTCACGTGGCGTACTTTTGGTCTATATATTAAGATAAACTATATATGATAACAAAACAAGGTAATATAGCCCTTGGATTCAAAATATTTACTTCTCCTTTGTTATCTTCTTTGCATTTTGCAATCACTCTTGAAACTATAATAGCTTTCTTTGAGATTCCATCTCCAAATTGCTTCATAATTTTTCTATGAGCACTCCAACAACTAGTAGAAAATGATTCAATCCAATTAATTTCCTCATGAATTAATCTACAATTTTGGACTATGATTTTGCATACACCACATGTTTTCTTGCTACAAATTCTTGTCGACTTGTCAAGGCCTAACGAACAAGTAATCGTTGCACCATGGTAGAAAACTCTCTCTACTCTCTTCTTACTCGAACTTCTCGTAGATCTTGAATTCATCGACATTTTCTTGCATTCTTCAAAATTTTCAATAACCTTTTTACTATGGTTCACTTTCAAGATTTTTTCAATTTTGTATCCTACTTCATGCTTCCATTCAAATCGAAAAATATCTTCCACTATGGTTTTTAAAGGATTCCCTTCAGGGATCTCGTCTAACAGCTTAAACGGTCTGTGCACATTAAATCTTGGAGAGTCACAAATGTTGGTACAAGAATTAAACACCAACCCCTTTCTTGATTTTGATATCCCTTTGTCTTCAAGTTGATTTTTTTCTTTTTTTGGAGAATTAGTTGAACTTGGCTTTGGCTTGAAACATCTAATAGTAGAACTTGGATGACAAACAAGAATTGCTAGAGATGTCATTAAGAGACATTTTTCAGCCATTTTTTAAATGTATTTTTTGGTATTGGGAATGATGCCTAATGTTTACTAAAATTCAAAAGGGCTAAGAAAATCTCAATATTAATGATCAAAATCAAGAAAAATATTCAATATGATATTATTTTTAGTAATTTATAAAATGGAGATTTCAGATAACCTAATAACATAGTCTACAAAAGGAAACTTAGAGATTCTAATGAGTTAGATTTATTTCGATTATTACAATTAATTAAATCTTTTCAATGTACCATTTTTTAAAATTAAATTTAATGACTACCCCCAAATTATCTAATCAAAGTAAAATAATAATAATTGGAACATCTCATTCATTAGATTTTCAATTATTTGTCATGCATTTAGTTAATTCGATTTCGATGCAATAATGCACGATCTATTATGATATATGCAGTCCGTCTTAAATTATATGTCGTGATTTTCTTTTATATAATCCTTAGAAAACATTAATTATGCAGGATTTCTAACTATTTTATCCGTCATTGATATTTAAATTTTCTCTTTAAACAATCATAACATCACCCCATAATTGAGGTGTTTTTGCCCTTAGAAAACAATTACTACTATGGATTACAAGTGGGAAAAATTAATTAATTTTATTTTGAATATCTGAAATGTTAAATAATTTGAGATAACTATTTTTAGAAATCGAGATATAAACAATTATATTGAATCGAACGAGTAAATCTCACTCAACCCACTTAATGTTTTGAGTTTGGAAAACAATATTCTCTTTCCTTTTTGAGAGGAATAATAAACCCCGTAATCTTAAATCAACCATAAAAAATAAATTGCATCATTACATGTTTATTCAAAATGTTAAATAGCCCTCGATTTTTTTTTCAATAATAAAATAATTTATGCAATTGTAATATAAAATTTAAACTTTCATACCTCTATTTTTCTCTTTTAACTCTTCTATTAATTTTCAAAACCTGTCTTTTTTTCATTAAATATTCTTTTTGTTGAGTTCCAAATTAGTCTTGATCCATCTTGTTGTTTTTATTATCACCAAAATTGAAATTTGACTTAAACTAGCCAATTTTCTGTAAGATATTTATTCTGATTTCAAGTCAATTATACATATTTAAAGGTGAGCTAATTTTTTTGAAAAAATTATATTACATTGGTAGTTATTTTTTTAATTTTTTTTAAATGTAACAATTTCGAATGATAATACAATTTGTAGGTAACATAAATTTCAAATTTTAAAATCATTTGAAATGCTAATTTAAGTGATTTTTCTAATTTATTGGAAAGATGAATGGGTGCCTCATTATTTATTTATCTCATTTTTTTTAGGTAAATCAAATAAATTACTCATTTCTACAATATACATTGGCTATTTTAGTTATTCTCCAATTTTTAAAAGAAAATATATAATTGTATATCATAACTAAAGGTTATTTTGACCTTTTATATATAAAATGATCTAACTCAATTTCGGTCCTGATTTATGGAGTCTTAAAAAAGCCTTATGTGATGGATTAATACCTCCGTCAATTTGAAGGTCTTTGAGTCAAATTTCTAACACAATAAATCATACATCATTTTGGTGCCATTTAATACTCTCAAAATCTCATTCATGATAATTGATGATAAGATGTTTTGGAATTTATGTGTGGTGATTTGAAGCTATAATTCTAGCACAGATTTTTTTCTTTTTGGTTTTGATTCTAGCTCAGATCTATTTCTTTTTATATTCACACAAACTTCAAATCTGACAATTTGATTTTTTTTTAATTTTAAACTAACCAATTTCAACTTCAATTTCACTTATTTGAAATTAATTCTAGAACGGCTAAGTTTTTTTTGTTTTTTTTTATAATTTTCATTTATTTTTTAAACAAAGATCCTAAAAATGGTTATTTGTACTTCAATCCTGGTTAGGAAATGAATGAAGAATAGGACTTTGGATACATGCATTCGGCGCATTCAGAAACATGTATCTCGAATACACGAGTCAAAATTAAGTGTAATTTGTTATAGATACACTGTATCCAAGTGGATTTGCATTTATCTTGAATACATAGACAAATTTCGCCGCCCTCCCACCTATCTCGCTCGCTACTCTCCTATCTCACTCGTGTATATGGTATCTCAGATACATGTGTCTAGTGTGATTCACATGTATCTGGGATACATAGACAGAGATCTCGCTTGCCTCTCCCTATTTCAGCATATCTGGTAGCAAAATACATATATTTAGATGAATCTGACTTGAAATCTGGTTTGAAATTATTAATTAGTGAAATAATATGTAATTATTTCAAACTATAAGGAGAATTAGTAAATATGATAGAAATATTTGTGTAATTAGGTAGTTTTTCAAAAATGAGGTAACTTAGAGAAATTCCACCAGTTTAGGAGTTTAATTTTTAGATACATATTAGTTTGCAATATTACGAATCTTATCAAATTCTGGACTTCAGATACATGTATCTGATACATTCAGATTTATGTATCTCGAATGCATGGGGTCAAAATTTGTAACGACCCGAACTGTTGTTAATTAGGAAAAGCAAAAATTTGGGAAATTCTAGGCCATTATCCTGCCAGAGCGGGCCAGATGCCTCTAGGGCGGCGGCGCCAGGGCGGGGTAAGTTGGCACTAGAACGGGATAAGCGAGACAGAAAGCTGCTCCAAGCTTGGTCAAGATCACCACCACGAGTTCCAAAAGCAAGAATCGAAGGCTAAATTTCCGTGTTGCAGCTTGGCTCCCAGGTAGGCTAGGTTTTATGAATTGAGCAGGTATAAATTTGTGTTCACTGCGTAATATATGTAAATTAACGATAGAATTATGCGTAGGCTCTCGTGCACCGAACGAAATATGGTTAAATCCTAAGAAGAAGCCTTAGATGATGAACTAGAGCTAGGTATGGTTGAATTAATGCTTACATGATATGCGTGGATGAGTAGTTCATTGGTGATGGTTGTGATTCTATGATTGTGTGTTGTGAGTTTGTTCTTGCTTCATTGTAATACTTGCATGTATGTGAACGAAGCCTGTTGATCACAATTCACACCTAGTGTGAATAAGTATGAACGAAGAACTATAGGATATGAATCACCTCTTGTTGTATGATTGTGATAATATACATTGTGATTCTGATTGTGGATCGGGTGTTGCGTTCCGACACACTAACTTGGATCGGTTTCCACGTTTCAGCATAAATATGGGATCGGTTGCCACGTTCCGGCATAATTTTTGGATCGGGTACCACATTTCGGTATGCTAACAATTTAGGTATGAGTTCCATGAGAGGACCAATGACTTGACATAATTGTGTACTTTGAGGATTGTGAAATTGAATGTGGTTCGTAATGATAAATGATATTGTAATTCCCCGGAGTGGTCATGTGGTTATGAGGACTTATATCTGATTGTTCTTTTGTGTTGGGTGAAATTTTGTGTATGTGGTTGTTGGATGAATCGGGGAGGCCAAGGGTTCAAGGGTAGTAATAATTTAGAGCAAGAGTTGTCCGTATATTGCAAGGTGGAGAAGCGAGTGATTTTATTTCATGATCTTACTAGTTGGTTTCTTATGTTATGTGGTGGGCGTCGGGTTGACCGATGATGCCTACCAGTACGTGTGGTTGTACTGATACTACTCTTGTTATGTCTTTGGACATAAACTGGATGCAGGTTGGTGATGTTCCATTAGGTGAAGACGAAGAAATTCTCCAGCAGCTTCTATCGTTCCTTCCGCATGATGGGAGCTGTGTCTTTTATTTATTATATCCAGTTGTACTCTTAGTAGCTCTTGTACCTGTTTAGACTAGATTCTTGGGTGTGTTAGTTACTTTACAAGTTTTAACTCTAAATTATTTAAAGTTTTATTTTGAAAACTCGATGATTTCGTTTATCTCCATTTTTCATTAATTTTCTGCATGTTTTAACTATTGGGACATGAGGGTTCTTCTACTTAGGCGTTAGAGTGGGTGCCCGCACGACCCAGTGGGTTGGGTCGTGACAAATTGGTATCAGAGCCCAGGTTAGTACAAAAGCAAAATGTAGACTCCTGCGGATTGGTGTGTTGACGTCCACATCTAATCTTCAGGAAGCTAGGAAGCATTCTAGGAAATAGTTCCACTCATTCATGAGTTGAGTCCAATTGGTATCTCCCGATTCTAATTGGTATCTCCCGATTCCAATTGGTATCTAAACAAAGTGGATTGGACGTAGTGGTCACGACTGAAGGAACACAATCAAGGTTAATTGAAACTGAGAAGGTTCCAATTAGTATCTGACTTTAGAGGCGGTGTAAATACATGGATGATCGGAAATGGTCATCCATAGAATGAAGTAACTAATTAAGAATTAAGACTTGTTTGTGAGTTGTAACCTGAAGTCCGAGAATGCGTGCTTCTTATTTTCTGAATTAACTGTGAATATGAAAGTTGTAATTGCTTGAATGTGATTACGTGGTTATGTGCACTATAGATGTGTGTCTAAACTTTGATTTGTGTAATATATTGGCTTAATTGATTGAAATTATGCAAGTTGTAACGACTTGAGTAGTGTGAAGCCCGTTACGAAAAGAAGGTCCTGACTAGATTCGATGAGAGGGTTTAGAAAAAAACTACGAGGCAATTTGTGAGGAAGATCTGAACGTGTCTTGCACTGATGTAATGACCGCGTGAACGTCTGGGTGTATCCTGGTGATGTGTGGGTGTTGACACCCAATTTGACCCTCCCGATAGGATTTAATTCACGAGCTTCTCAATTTTCAAACGACTTAGAATAATTAGTTTTATAAAATTCAAATATTTCTCGAGGTTACTTTAAGTAAGTCTAGTCGATTTTTATAGTATTTTATAATTATATGTATAATTAGCGTTTCTTAAATATTCAAAAATCGTCTCAAAAAGATTTTAATTTTAGTAAGTACTTTATCAAATTAGTTTAGTTTAAATTATGGCTATAATTTTGAATTATTAATTTATAATTAAATTAACTATTTTATTTTGTCAAGATTAAGAAGCTCATTAGTTAATTTCTATAAATTCGTCTTTTTAGGTTTTGGCCGAATTCGCCAACTAATTCCAATTCGATTAAGTTTGTAACCTCAATCGGCTACAATTGTAATCCATATAGTCAAAGCCTAAATTCAGTTCTAACCACATTTAATTCCAGCCTTAACTCACTTTCAGACCAGATTTTGGGCTTTTTCACGCACAAATTCCACTCCCAATTCTTGACCTTGTTCAGCCCACTATACTAATATTCCTAGCCCAATTATTTCTGCCAAACAACACCCAATACTTTACAATATTACAGCCCATTCCCACAATAACCTAGCCCATCAAAACAATACATACAACATACGTTCAGCAGTAGCCGAATGACCCACCCCTGCATTTTCCCTTCTTCTCCGCGTGAACCAGACATCAGCATGAGATGTTTTCTTCTCCCTCACGCGTCAACAAACATCAGCTCCCACAGCTTTCTCTACAACAATCCACACCCTCTTGTCGTCTGGATTTTTGGAGATTTTGGAGAAAATCTCGTACCAAAGAACAACTTTCGAATGATCTTGAAAAGTATGAGTTGAGGATTCTCGTTTTTGCCCCTGACTCCTATTCGAATTTCTTTATCTTTTCCCCCCAAGATCATGAACCCTGGTTTTCCTTTATATATACCCTCTTCATCTTCTTTGTTTTGGGGGGGATTTTTTTGGGGTTGGAAATTGTAGGATAAGAAAAGGTAGCATTGGTTTTAGGCATTTCATAAATTAGCAAACAGAGGGAATAGTTGGACAAAAGCATTCTCAAATAATTTTGAAAAGATCTGAGTCGTCTATTAGTTCGGTTCCTCTTTCTCGTATTGTCGGAGTTCGTCGAAGTGTTCGGAATCCCTTTCAGTGGTGAAAGCTCTTCCTTGCCGCTTCCCTACCCGCTCTTTCCCAATTTTGCTGCACCGTTAAAGGTAATACACATTTTTGATTCAACTACCTTTGCTTTTAATACATTGTTGGTGTTTGGGCTGTTTACATGATGATGTTTGAGATTATTGTGACTCATTGTTTATCGTAAATCAGCCTATGGCTGGTTTGTTTGCTTTCGGATATTGATAAGAGTTGAGGTTTCTTTTGTCTACTGTTTCACTTTTAGTGTTGATTATGACTTGAATATGTGTGTAGATGTTGGAGAGTTATTTTCTAATTGTTATTACTGTTTTTGTTGTCTTAGCTTTCGTAATATAGTCGTGATCAACTTTTCGAAATGACCGTATTAATCTTAGTTTGCTCCTGTTTAGTATGGATATGTGATAAATATTTGGTTTTCGACGTCACTCTCTTCTTTCTTCCATCTCAAATTGGATGAATAAATTAATACGTCAAGATTTTAAGTTCACTTACTATCCATATTGTTGTTTGTCTTGAATCTCTAGTTGTTTATTTCGATCATGTCCACTCGCATCCGTACCCTCTTTGAGGGTCTTGAAATTTGTACTCTCCCGTACCTCTTTTGAATCTGATATAGAATATTGTTTTCTATTATGTAAAGGTTCGGTGAATATAGCTTGTATGTGACAAATTAGTCGAGTTTCATATTTGGTTTGATTAAAAAATCTTTCCAAAATGCAGTGGTGTCCTATTCTTATATGTGCTTATTGAGCATAAGTTGTTCCTTTTCTTTTTCTTTTGATTGAATCTCATTTCGGAAAGATTATAGTGTTGAGGTTTAAATTTTAATCCCTTTGTTTAGCTTTAAATACATGCCTCAGTATGCGAAAATTGTGCTCAAGTTATTTGTATGTTCCGTCGCCTATGCTTGCCCTATTTCTTTATTTTAAGTTTGTGAAAATTGTTAAAAATCCATCTCTTAGTCACGTCTGAAATTGTTGCAAAGCAGTAGCATTATTTTGTGAATTGGGTCTACTACTTTGCTTATGTGCAAAAAATGCTCAAGTTTAGTCCATTAATACATGGGTGTATTATTGCCTTTGCATAGTTGCATATTGCATTTTTTTTTTTTAAAAAACAAACAAAAAAACTTAATCACATTAGCCTCAATAGTCCGCTCCATTTTTTTTTACTGATAATTGCTTCCTCATCATTATTTATGCCTAAGCAATCATGTCTAAATCTACTTCATTTAACCACTGTTAGTTTTATTGTTTAGTTATCACTACCATTTGGTGTTTCATTTTATTATGTGAAGTTAGTTTAATTTAAATGAAAGTTCATTAAGTATTGTATGCATTCCATTCTCATAATTGCATAACATTGGCAGCGAACTAATCACATGCTTTTTTTTACCTTATTTCTTTTTTCATGTGTCTTGGTTGTATTGTGTAGAATTAAAGTGCGCTCCGTCACTAATTTTTATTTTGTTTTGTTCTTTTCTATGCATGAACTAGGATCCGCAGATATTCGAGTTTAGCTTGCTTGCTTGTTTAGAGTTATATGTCTACCTTATATTGATTTTCATGTCTCGCAATCTAAGTGTTGATTCATGTATGTGGAAATAAACGCGCTTTACTCAGAAAGAGAGATATTTGATGCGAGACGAGAGCTTTGTTTTGTTTTACACAGGAAGCAATAATCGATACCTTAACTTGAATTTGGAAGTATTTTATTCGTCCAATCTAGTTATTTATTACATTGGGATACGTCACTGCTATTCTATTCATGTTAAAAAAAATAAAAAAATTATTATTTAATTGAACTAGCATGCTTAATATTAGTGGTCTAAGGATATTGAATTTGGTTTCTTTGTTTCTTTCATTATTGTTTTTTTTTTTGAAAGGATATTAATTTTCCTTTGACTTTTTGCCCCATTACTGTCCTTTGCACTACATATAAAAATATTAAGTCTTCATGATTTTTCCATTTACAATAGTGTTTAAATGTTGTGTTGTTAATGACTAACTGGCATAGGCTATTTCACTTATTTATTAATTTTATCTTACCACTTCACTCCATTCCCAAAGTGCTAATTCTGTAACTTGTTTATCGTTTTGCATGTGAAATCTGTCTGAGTTCACTACGAACTCCTAATCTTCCTCTTGCATTTCGGGAGAGCCGCAAAGGCTCAAATTTTTTTTTACTCGAGGCAGCCATCAAATCGACGTACAGGTGTCAGAGTTGAAAGAATTCAAAGCAGAGGAAAAATGAAAGATTGGGCCAAAGACCCACTCTTTATTACAAAAAAGATGTATTTTGTTATTTTTGGGCCTAAGCCCACTTATCTATTGTCTTGCTAGAATTTAGGACAGATGCAGATGACTCAAATCGGCCGAAGGCCCAAAATGAAAATGAGCCCAAACACTGGTCCAGGCGGACAGAAACCAAACTTGGGCCCAACCCTCTTTCTCTCTTTACTTTACTGTGTTCGTGTTCCTTGTTAGTATTTGTTGTTAATCTTAGGGTTGAAAAGTTCAAATCCCCGAAAGACGCTCATTCCGTTTTAACAATTTAACTAAATTGATCATTTTTCAAAAGACTTAAAAGAATAAATTTTGAGAAGTATTTCACTTAGATCGTAGGTCAATATTCCCTTTTCCCCTTTTGAAAACCGTCTCAACTATAAAATAATTCAATCATTCTATTCAAATTAAGTTAAAGTATTTTTAGCCAAAAAAATTAATTGTTGGATAACCACATTAGTGGATATGCTAGGTGCTTTTAAAACCTTCCTAGAATGTTAATAAGAACCTCGAACTCCTTTACAAGTTTTCACTAGATTTCTGTTTTAGTCTTTTGAAAACAATAGATTTCTTGATTTTTCTTAAAAATTAAGTGGCGACTCTTAAAATCAGTCTAATTATATATTTTTAAATAAAACAGTGGGTTGTGGTGCTGAAATAGCGAGAAGTTTTGATTCGTGTATCGTGGATGAATTTGGAGTAGACGATGATTTTTCCAAGCTCGGAGAATTATCCTAAAACTGTTTGGTGAGGCTGGAAACTTTTGGGGAAAATTAGAGAAGAGAAAACCCCCAGACAGATGGGCAAGCAGAACACACTATTCAGACTTAGAGGATATGTTGAGGGCTTGTGTGATTGATTTCAAAGGTAATTGGGATGATCACCTACCTCTTATTGAGTTTGCTTACAACAATAGTTATCACTATAGAATCCAAATGGCTCCTTATGAAGCTCTTTACGGGAAAAGATGCAGATCTCCTATTGGATGGTTTGAAGTTGATGAAGCAGGGTTGATAGGACCAGATCTAGTTCATCAAGCTATGGAGAAGGTGAAAGTGATTCAAGAGAGGTTGAAAACGGCATATAGTCGTAAAAAATCCTACATCGATGTTAGGAGAAAAGAGTTAAAGTTTGAAGTAGATGATTGGGTATACTTGAAAGTTTCACCCATGAAAGGTGTTATGAGATTTGGTAAGAAGGGGAAATTTAGTCCACGGTATATTGGCCCTTACAGAATATTGAAAAGGGTAGGTAATATAGCTTATGAGTTGGAGCTACCACAAGAGTTAACCGCGGTTCATTCGGTCTTTCACATCTCCATATTGAAGAAGTGCATGGGTAATCCTTCATTGATCATACCAACTGAAGATATTAGCATCAATGATAGCTTATCTTATGAGGAGATTCCGGTTCAGATTCTAGATAGCCAAGTTCGCAAGTTGAGGACTAAGGAAGCAGCATCAGTCAAAGTCCTTTGAAGGAACCAATTTATTGAGGAAGCTACTTGGAAAGCTGAGGAAGATATGAAGAAAAGATATCCACATCTCTTTGAAACCGAAGAAATTCCAAATCAAGGTATTAATTCTTTTTTTTAGTACTCTTTAATTTATGAGATTATATGTTGTGTTTGCATTGCTTGTTGGGTGTTTGAGCTGAATGTAAGATGTTACACCCTTAGCCTACTAAAAGTAAGCTCATTTGAGGATGAATGTTCCCAAGGGGGAGAAATTGTAACTAGAAAGAACTACAAAGAAATTAAAAAGTGGAAATAGTCATTTTTGGAAAGAATATAAAAATCTGAAAAATTTGCCAAGTATGTTAAGTTGGATTTTTGGTCAACTTCAAATGACCATAACTTCTAACTCAGGATGAGTTAGGTGTGTTTCTAGATATCGTAGGAAAGATCTTGGAATAATCTTTCCAACGCCGTCGAGTTTGCGCGATTCTGAGTTCATATGAGTAAGATATGCCCATTTGAAGTTGGGTTGTTCAAATAAGGAAAGTCTAATCCGGATTCTAGAAGGGGATTATGGTCTTTTCCTTACCCAATTATTTTATTACGTTTTTGGGTAATTAATTGGGGTCAAATAAGATTTTTGTCAGTTTAGAAAAGTTGAAGTTCACGCTAGGGCTTGGAGAAAAGAAAAAAGAGGAGAAAGGAGAAGAAATTTCAAGATTCGTCGTCTTCGTAAGGAATTGCTTGTGGATTTCATCAAGGGGTGATCCCTACGAGGTATGTGAGATCACATAGCGTTGGGTTAGTTCACCCACGCGCCAAACATGTTTAATTCAACATATTTTCGTCCTAAAAAGATTGAGAATTTGATGTTCTTGATAGTAGTTCTTGAATTGATTTCGTTCTTGAATGTGAGTTAAGATTAAGGAGTTTCTTGATATTAAAGTGTTGTTTACTTGAGTTGTTTGAGTTAGATGTTGTGTACATGCCTTGGGTATCTGATTCTAAAGTGAATTTGAAAAAAGAAATCGGAATTAATCAATTTAAGATAAGAAAATGAGACCAAAAGTTTGTTGGATTTTACCTGAAGGGAAGGCTAGCGCGACGCGCCCCCGTAGCGCCAGGCAGGCTGGGGGTGCGCGCCAGCAGTGTGTCATTTTGGAGCCCTAGTAAGTTGAGACTGGCGCGGCGCGCCAGGTACGCGCCCGGATCATCATTTTCTGCTAGTTTTTCGTCGTTTAGCCCGTTTAAGTCCTTCTAAAGTGTACTAAACAGCAAGACAACAAAGACGAATTTTATGGGGTTTTCCTGGCGAGAATGCTTATTTTTTCACGTAGAGCGCGATTTTCTTCCGCTAAGGAGGTCATCCTTTTCGAGAGATATTCCCATTCAGTATGAGAGTTAAGCCTTTCTTGCATTTCCACTCGGGCTTGCTGCTTTTGTTTTAAAAAGCCCCGGAAATGGTCTGCTTGAGCGTTTGAAGTTTATTGGACATGAATGAACCCGAACAAACGTACCCGCCGCTTCTGCTTTCTGCCATATGGGTTCAGTTTCATAATGTTATTACCGGACTCCCTTCCATAAAGAAAGGGGCTGTGAGTCTTGCCAGTTCGAAAGTGCCTTCGACGGAAGTCTTCAAATTCGCTCACATTACGATCCCTTTCTGGAAGGAGCCATGAAAGCTTCTATCGTTCCGAACTTTACGAAAGGAGGCTAGACCAAGAGTAATGATTTCAGCAAGAGCAGCCAGACGGACTACTATAGTGAGTCTAGTGACTACTAGAGTAGAGTTAAGTCAAAGGGTTGAACTCTCTTCTTTTTAGAACTCGAGAGAAATTTGACTTTCCTACTAGAAGTGATGCCATGCTGTTCTAAACCTTACTTACGTCATCCAGTAAGCAGGGGCCCATTTCAGACCAATCTAGGTTAAGCTCTGGGGTCGTCGTTTAGCCCGTTTAAGTCCTTCTAAAGTGTACTAACACTTCCTATTGATTCTAACTACTCTAAATGACTTTTAAACATCTAGAAATAATCCAGAAACATGAATCATAACCTTGAATCCATAAATTCAAACATAAGGAAAGTTAAGAGCGTCTAGGAAGTTCTTAGAGTCCTTTTAAGAAGTCTCTTGCAAATGTTTTTAACTTTGTTTTAAGACTTAAAGTTCAAGTTGAGTAAAGAGTAATTAGTAAGGATTTAAGTTCATTTTTTCAAAAGTATATGGGGACTATGTATTCCCAAAGGGTTTAAAATGTTTTCACATTTAAATAAGAAAAGGAAGCCTTGATATCTAAAGAGCCTTTGAGCTAGTTTTCAGTAAAGAGTAAACACTTTCATATTAAGCGAGAGAGGAAAATTTGATTTTCAAGATAACCTTTGAGCTAAATTTTTGAGAAATTATCTGAAATCATAGAAAGAAGTATGATTTTAAACATAAGAGCTAGTATCATATTTTGAGAGTAGTATTGAGCACCGATATGGGGAAGAGTTCAGACAACTCACAGCCCTCATAATCCATGTAGCCACCATGGGTAGAAAAAGGTCATACTTTTTAGATGATTCCTTTAGTGCTTTTTAGCATAGACTAGTCGATCCACTTAGTAGTTTAGGTTCTATACCCTCAACAAGGTATAAGATGGCCCTAGCAGAGTGAGGCAAAACGATGTATCATCACAATAACTCTTAAGTGATGGTTGTCGGTTAGAGAAACTCCCACAGAAGTAATTGTATTCTTATATACACAATTTAAATGTATTTTTACATACATTTCAGAGTTATATTGTATCTTTGCATACACACAGAGTTGACATCATGTTTTAAACACCTTTTCTTTATATTGCACTTGTTTTAAATTGTTTTACATTGAAATGAGTTCAGTTATGTTGAGTTGAGTTGAGCTAGGTAAGTTCTTCAGTTCCTTTCAAGCTTATGTCTTGTTATAGAATTTCTCTCGCATACTCGTACATTCATTGTACTGATGTCATTTGGCCTGCATCTTATTATGATGTAGACATAGGTAACCAGGATCAGCATCCAGCGCATCGTTGATTCAGTTGAGCACTCAGAGTTCTGTGGTGAGCCTCTTTGCTTCCGAAGGATCCCTTTTATTGCTCTCAGTTTTATTATTAGTTCACTAGGATGTCGTGGGTCTTGTCCCTACATCCATCTCAGTTGTTTAGAGGCTTCATAGACAGTCAAATGTTAGTTCTTTAGTCTTTTCATTGTCATTATCTTATGTTGAGACTTGAGCTCGCCTTAATAACCAGTTAAATGTTCTTTTATAACATTCCAGTTTATTACATAGATTTATCTTTGTTGAGTTAAGTCTTCCGCTGAGTAAGTAAGTCAGGCCAATGGTTCTCGAGTGCCAGTCCCGCCTAGGGTGTAGGCTTGGGGCGTGACATATATAAATTATTGCCCTCTCTCGCTCGCCTATCTTCTCCTTCTCCCAATCTCGCTCGCCTCTCTCCTTCCTCTCCCAATCTTGCTTGCCATATATACAAATGAATATGTATAATATACGGTTATCTAACTGATATACAAATACAATTCACCTCTCTCCTACTCTCTGCCCTCTCTCGCTCGCCTCTCTCCTCCCTTTCCCAATCTCGCTCGCCTCTCTCCTCTCTCTCCCAATCTCGCTTTTCATATATATAAATACATATGTATAATATATAATTATCTCACCGATATACATATACAATTCACCTCTCTACCCTCTCTCACTCGCCTCTCTCCTCTCTCTCCCAATCTCGCTCGCCTCTCTCCTCCCTATAACATGTAGCTACGAATTGTAATTATCAAACTATAGTTATGGAGAGTAATTAGGCTATTTTTGAGTGGTTATATGCGAAAGTTCCTCTAAAATATATTATGCTTGTTTGGTAAGAAATTGACACATTATATTATAAGTGTATTAAAATGTGATATACATGTATTATCCATCAATAAAACTTGTATAATATGTGTTTTATAAATTTTTATTTATAATATGTATTAAAACTGTATTATAAATGTATTAAAGTGATCAAGTGAAAAAAATTGTTGCTATAAATGATAAATATTTTCTTAATATAGTATATTTTTGTAAGTTTCCCTTGTCATTTTATGAAGTTTTATTTGTGAAATTTAAAACTTCATAATAATGGCTATTTATCGGATTATATTTATTGAATTTGAATTTTCTAAAACTAAAAAGAGACGACACTTGTTCCAAATTGAGCCTAAAGTTTTATTAATTCCTAAAATACATCATATCAAATTATACTTGCACATATAATTTTATAAAGACTTATCCAAGGTAAAAACTTAAACATAAATGTCAAAGTTGAATGTTTCTAACCGATATTTAAATTTGTTACTCCTATGCCTCAATATTTAAATTAAACAATAATATTGTAATATATATACCTATAATTATAATCACAACAAAATTGTAATATATAGAGAGTTCCAATCACAATTCAGAAACTTTAAGATTGAGATTTGTGTCCAAAGAATCTACAATGCGACCCGAGAGTAGCGTTGCACCGATAGAAATTGCCACAGGTCGAACAACTGAGACACTAATTTAAATATAATCAATATTTAAATTAAACAATAATATTGTAATATCTGCCTATTATTATAATCACAACAAAATTGTAATATATACAGAGTTTCAATCACAATCACAGAACTATATAATAAATCATTAGATTGCCATACATGTTCAGAAACTTTAAGATCGAGATTTGTGTCCAAAGAACCTACAATGCGACTCGAGAGTAGTGCTGCACCGATTGAAATTGCCACAGGTCGGACAACTGAGACGTTGATCTTGAACTGAAATACTCTTGTGACAGGACTAATAGTGTTTCTTGAGTAGATCGGTGCTTCCAAATGTACGATTACATTGTGTGCATTTATGATTCATTGTGGATGGGGTGAAACCAACCGGGTGGAATCGACTATGAGAAGAAGAATATCGTCAGTGAGAATGAAATCGACTATGAGAAGAAGAATATCGCCAGTGAGAATGAGAACACGATGAAGATTCAGAAAATTGCGAAGAAGTCGCAGATAAATCACAATTTGTAAATCTTTTGGCACAAAGTGTATGGAATCTTCGAGTAAGAATTTATACAGGGTTTTGGCAGAGTAACCATATATTCGTTCCGTGAAACTTATTTTTAAATGTCATTTATAAAGTAATTTTTTTTCTCTACGATTTTAAAATATAATAAATAATAATACGAGGATATATATATATATATATATATATATATCTTAATTTTTTTTAAAAGATCATAATTGCCCTTAGTCATACTTTTTAAGGAAAAAAGGATAAATATATCCCCAAACTATCGCAAAAGGTATACAGAGATACCCTCCGTCATACTTTTCGGACATTGATACCCCTGCCATCCAAAAATCAAAGCATATTTGCCCTCACTCTACTAATAAGGGACACGTGGTGCAATCCTATGGATCAACCCGATTTGACCAATTAATTAACCCAAAATTCAAATACCCGCCCATCGAACCGTTTAGCCCATCTGATACACCCATTCTCATTTCTCTCAACACTTTCGTTAATCTCACAAACTAAAAACCTTAGTTCATCAGAGGTAGACTACTCACTCGTCTTCGTCGATTCTCGGTGGATTCACTCTGGTCCGATCATTGGTACTCACACTTTCACTTCGTTCATCTCGTTGATCTTGTTTGTGTTCGATTTTTACTTGTATTGTCATTCGTATTGTGTAAGAAAGATGTTGTTGAGTTTCAATTTTCCGTGATATCTTTACTTTTTATCTAAAATCTGCATTTTATAGTGATTTTTAGGGGTTTGTTCACGTTTATCTTAAAAAATGAATTGTGGTCGTTCTTTCGTTTTCTAGGGTTTTATTTAGTGCCATTTTATGCAGATTTGTTAGGGGTTTGTGCACCTTTATATTAAAGAAATGTTTTTTTTATTTGTGTTTCAGATGTATTGCTTATGTAGTGTTGTTTTCTGTGATTTGTGGATTTTTTATCTTCTTCCTTTTTCCCATTGTCTCCATCCTTTTCTTTATTTCTTTATCTTCTTCTTTTGTCTATTTGTTTCTTGTTTCTCTACTCGGTAGGATTTCCTATTATTTATGACTATTTATTGACATCTTGTAAAGTTAGGTAGGCCCATAAGAACTAGACAAGTATATAATTGATAGTTGATATTATTTATATTTGTACAGTTAGGCAGGACTACTTGTTTGATCTTAATTTACATAGCTTATTTGTTAATTAGTATTATGTAATTAGCTCAAATACTTAATAGGAACCACTTATTTAATATTATTTTACTTAATTCATCTGTTAATTAATATTGTGTAATTAGCTAGCTCAAATACTTAACAAACTTAAATCTTGAGATAATATCTCAGATGGTCATTCAACTATGAATAGTTCTCTAAGAAAATCACTCAACTATGCATAGTTTTCTCAGAAAGTCACTCAACTTTATTTTGTAACTCAAAAATCACTCAACTATTGATATTTTACCTAAAAAGTCACTCAACCAATTTAGACGATTTTTCCATTAAATTTTATCGAACTAATTTTTTATTTTAATCTAAATTTTAAGTAATAAAAAGGTACCAACTATTTCTTAAAAATTATTGAATATATATTGATTAAAGATAAAAATCCATCAAGGTGCATACTAGTAGATCTAAATCAAATGAGTATCTTTTTAAATATTTTTCTGCTTTTCAAAATCAACTTACCTTAATTAATAGGTACCGTTTGACTTGAATATTTTTAAATAAATAATGGGTACCTTTTTATTTGAATATAAATTTTTAATAAATAATGAATCATGGAGCTATTAATTGAATCACAACTACTTTCAGACATAGTTTAAGGTCTGATGGAGGGAGACGACGAACCGACTAAGAAAAGACAAAGATGATCGAAGAATCGATGCGAAGAATTGATGATGAACTAGGGTTTTAGTTCGTGAGATGAATGAAAGAGCCGAGAGAAATATGGATTTTTTTTACGTTTTTAGAATGAAAGAGCCGAGAGAAATAGGGAAAATTTGATTACGTATTCCAAATCCTTGTTCATATAGGATTTGGTTTATAACTATAAAAAGAATGAGCTCCAATTATAATTCTAGTAACCTATGGCGGCCTGGGCTGGATTGATCAACGACCTCCTTGTTGAGATTGCAAAGCGTGTTAAAGTGATTGAAGATTTCACAATTTTCGGTTGTGTTAAAGGACTTGGAGCCCTTTACTTTCATACCTCCTGTTTTTAACTACTAATGCGAGTTTACTGCTTGATACCGTGGTATCAAAGAGGAAGAAGTAGTGCTTCAGTAAAAAAAACTACTTAGTTACTAATAGAGGCATGATAAAATTTTATTACAAAAATAATAATCAAATCAATATTTATATCATCATAATATATATTATATCACAATAAAATTAATTTACTTATTAAATACTAATATTTTAATTACATAATGGTGGAATATGAAGTCCAACAACTACACTTTAATTTTTTAGCTATGACATTATAATTATAATTGATTAGGTTAAATTCTAGAGTAGAAGACAAAATAATGTATAAAACTCTTCCAATTCAGTGACTCTTTGAATTTTGAAATCAAAATAAAATTTGTGTATCATGATTCAATGTGCTCCATTAACAAATTTTGGTAGGTGAAAAGACAGTCAAATATCACTATAAATACCAGTAAATTACTCCCTAGATCATCATATTCTTTTCTTTTCTATCATCTATTTTTATCTTTTCTTCTTCCTATATGATGATATAGATACATGTCGTCAAGAAGCTAACTAAGGAGAAGAACATATAGCTTCAATATGAAATTAAAAAGAGAAGCTTTCTTACAATATAGTTCAAGTGTTAAGCTTAGAAGTAAAAGATATGACCTATATATTCCTTTAGATCTTTTTTATGTTAGCTTATGATTTTAAGTTTTTCTTTTCCATTTTGGAGTTAAGGTATGGTTGTCCAAAATAAAATTGGTATGCAACCAATATTTTTATGTAATTATGTATCATTTTGTATTGTTGTGATTTTTTTTCTTTTGCTTTTGTGTTATTATTCTTTCAAGTGCTACTTAATTGACAAAACTTCTATTGATACATGATGAGTTTGATAATCCTTGAATAGTTTATGCAATATGCTTTTGTTTAAATACAAGTAATTTAAATAAAGATTGCTAAAAGATTACTACTTTAAATGAAAGATATTGATTGTGTTACTTTATTGTCTATCTAACATATGTTGCGAACAGTGGCGGATGTAGAGTGTGTCGAGGGGGGTCATCCGACCCTCTTCGGAAAAAAAATTACACTATATATATAAGATCAATTTTTTGGTGTATGTGTATATATTTAAAATTGAACCCCCTGAGCATATGTCAAAGGTGTAGCTCAATGGTTTATGGAGTTCAGGATTTCTCCTATGTGAGTTTTGGGTCACGGGTTTGATTCCAGGCAACAACATTTTTTTTATTTGAACCCCTTTGATAGAATTCCTGCCTCCGCCA
Organism: Solanum piurae; assembly: GCA_029582685.1. Lineage (NCBI taxonomy): Eukaryota > Viridiplantae > Streptophyta > Magnoliopsida > Solanales > Solanaceae > Solanum > Solanum piurae. The sequence continues at coordinate 27,447 of JAJOOO010006252.1, forward strand.
CTGGTTGCGAACACATACATATATTGTTCATTTCCACCCTTTTGTTTCATTTTTTTTATTTTTCTACAATTTATACAATATGGGATTTAACAATTTAATTTTCAAATAAAAATGAGAGTTACATTTACATTTGTGTGACACTAAGCCTAATAATTTTCTTAAACATAATCATTCTATATTAACGGTAACTTTCCGTAGTGTTAAAACTCAAATCGTTGGTATGATGACAATTTTGCTTTTGAACATTTTGATTATTTCTTTATGAATTCCTTCGACCCTTAATTGTTACTACTAAAAATTATTCTCAAATTAAAATCATATAAAAAAATATTATGAGAATGGAGTAATTAAGCTTCATTTTGTTTAGATTTTAGTAATATAAGTCAACAAGACCATTCTATTAAAAGTGGAAAGAGTAGTCAAAAGTTGAATTACTAAAATGTTCTTTTAAAGTATACTTATCATTTTATTTTTTTATAAAAATTAATTGTCTACTAAATTTAATTGGAAAGACCTTTCATCTACCTTTAGACCTGTACAAATTCTATTAACTTTTTATTTACAAGTTTAATATGTGTCATGTATTTATTTTCTTCACTTTCAGCTTCCAACCATTTAAACATATCATATTCTTTATCAAATTATATATACCTTTATTCAATATTTAATTGAATATATATGTGCGCAGGTGAAGTTACACATTATAATTCTCCTTTTATAGGTCTTGATCTAACTAAAAAAAATAATTAAAAATACACATGACACTAGAAACATAATTGCACCAAAGATATTTTTAGTTGGTTGGGAGGTAATATAAACATATGTTTTTATTTCTTTACTCCTTTTAGCTTGAGTGTTGGTATTTAAAAATGTTAGTTTTGCCAAACAATAGGTAAAGAAGAGATTGTACATTATACCAAAAGAAATAAGGTCCAGTTTGGTAATTAAAGACAAAATTAGAAATCAAAGTAAGAAAATCAAAGATTTCTTTGGAGAAGTATTTCTTCCTTTAAGAGAGTTCGCCAAGTAGGATTAAGATATAACTTTAAGAATTTGCACTTCTTTTTTAGTATATAATTTATAACTCAAACATGTTTCTTAATACTAATATTTATGTAATTTTTTAAAATTTTGTGGTCAATAAAATTGGGTTACACGCACAAGGCGCGTGCCCAAAGACTAGTGCATCAATAAACATCAATGCTACTGGCTTCAAAACTAATGCTCCTTGATAAATAATATGAAGATAATGATTATCGAGAATTTTACTTTCATTCCAAGGGTAAACTCTCGCGGATATTGTACCTATAAATCATTAGACAGAAAAAAGGTCAATTTGTTGAATCCTTTCTCATGTAGCCTAATTCAACTTCCTAACTAACTTGCTTAAGAGATTTACAGAGTTCTGACATTATATGAAGGTCTATTGTTGCATCAGAAATGCGGTGTGAAAAAGGATTTGAATTTGTATATTTCTCCAATAGTATTAGTCAAATATGCGAAAAGCCAATCCTAATATGAGAAAATTTGATTACGTATTCCAAATCCTTGTTCATGTAGGATTTGGCTTATAAATTTATGTTTATAAATATAAAAATAATGAGCTCCAATTATAATTCTAGTAACCTATGGCGGACTGGGCAGGATTGACCAACGACCTCCTTGTTGAGATTGCAAAGCGTGTTAAAGTGATTGAAGATTTCATTGTTTTTGGTTGTGTTTGTAATTCATGGCGAAAAGCTTCTATTAAGGACAATTTTGATGTGCTTTCTCCTCAACTTCCTTTACTAATGCTCCCTCAGAAATATGATGATGACGATTATTGAGAATTTTACTCTCTTTCCCAGGGTAAAGTTTCGCGGAGATTGTACCTCCCTGAGGCTAAAGGGCGAGAATGTTTTGTTAAGAAATCCCACATCGGTAGAGGGATGGGAATTTGGTCTCCTTATATGGACTTGGACAAACCTCCTCTCATGAGCTAGCTTTTGAGGTTGAGTTAGGCCCAGGTATCATATCTTCACATGGTATCAGAGAAGGGCCCGTCTCACCCGATGTTGGGGGCCCCAAAATCAAAATTGCCCACGCACCAGATGCTAAGCATTGGGCGTGAGGTGGGGTGTTAAAGAATGACAAAAGTCCCACATTGGTGGTTAATGAGATGGGTGGACTCCTTATAAAGCTTGGGCAATCCTCCTCCCTTTGAGCTAGTTTTTGGGGTGTGAGTTAGGCCTAAGACCTAATTTAACATGTTTCTCATTTGATAAAATGGGATGGTTTTTCACCCAATCATTAGACGTTGGAGAAGAGGTCCGTTTGTTGAATCTTTTCTCCGCTACCAAAATTCAACTTCCTACCTTAATTGAAGATCTGGAGTATCCCTACATCATAAATGCTATTTTATCTGCCAATCCTTCTTTTACCTCAGATTATGTACTCGTCATTTCATATCACACAGACGTTGAACAATTTGCTTTTTGGCGACCTGGAGATATCAATTGGACTAAGATTAACCTCAGAAGAAGATATGGTGGAGTGTACAATATGATTTACTACAAGGGCCAATTTTATTTTGTTACTTGGACTGCTGAATTAGGTATTATTGATGTTCAAAGGACCTGACCCACGTGTAAACTCTCTCAAAATTAACCTTAACGATGATAAGAAGTTGTTTTACCAAAATTCAACTCAATTTTATCTCGTTGACGTAAACGATGCACTCTTACTTGTAGTCCGATTTGGTAGAAGTCGTTCAAATGCTCACGGGGCTCGCGACACTTTTAAATATGAAGTATATGAAATAGATGTAGTGAAAGGTAATTTGAAAGAGATTAACAATTTGGGAGATTCAACAATTTTTTTGGACTTTAATGCAGCAACTTGTATCGACTCCACTATATTTACAAGGGTCAAGCCTAATCATATAGTATATTTTACTGATGATTGGTGTGACCATTTCTATAATTTGAAATGTGGCGGTGACACATAATGTTACAATCTTGAAAATGGAAATATTGAATATTTTTATCCTGAATTATCACTAAGTTGTATTTTTCCACCAACTTGGATAATACCATCATTATGATGCCAACTTGGGAGGAGTTATAGTTCAATAATTAATTAGATTATTTATTTATTTTTGTTGTTTTTTTAATTTATTATAATCTAGTATTTGTAGAATTTCAATCAATAAGAACTTTATGTTATTTGCTTTATTGAGTTGAACTTTTTGTCGCTTGATCGAATTGGTTGCTTTGATTATAAGTATGAAAGAGAAGTACATGATCTCGTGAATCACTTTTGGCGCTCCTTTTCTATTACTCTATTTCTTTTTTTCTTCCATATCCTTAATAACGGGTTGATCAGTTGTTAACCCCATTTTGAGTCGAGTTAAAAAATAAAATAAAAATTTTAAAAAAATAATCTTTAACAATATGATCAACTAGCATACTATACTATTCAGATATTTCATCCAAATTAAAGCAGGCAGGGGTAAGTGAATGTGACAACTACAATACCCCGATCGAGATGAACTCCAAGCTATATGATTATGATACATGATTTCCCAATGATTAGTTGACTTCATAAAGATTTTATATATACGACTTGGAGTGTACTGGAGTTATATATATATATTTGCGTAAAATTGATGTTATTTTCTCCTCCAAAACTTTTTGTTGGAGCTTATTAGTGATTAACGCTGAAAACATTCAGGTGTGATAAGTTACCAAGATGGATTGGTTGAGAAGGAAGATTTGCATGGGGTTCAAAAGAAATTCATTTGCTCAGTTGCCATGACTATTTGAGTATGTTTGTGTCTCTATCATGTAAGCTGTTTGTTGGTACATGTGGTGTGTGATAAGTTTTATTTGTTAATGACGTTTGTTGAAAGGACTTATGATATAAAGGTAAATTTATTATTCATATCTATTGGTGTCGTCTTATTTTTCATTGTCTCACCTGTGAGAGCTATTATGGTGTCCCGATTCAGTCATCTTTAACTATTATGAAGTTACCTCTTAGCTTCGACTTAAATTATTGTTTGATGCTCCAATTCACTTCTTTTTTTTAAAAAGCATTTAGTTGTTAATAATATGTTTGTTGGTACTAGTTTGCATAATGTAGTTGCTGCCACATAGATCTTGTTCACTCATTTGGGTAATTTTACTGTATGTGCTCTCTAACCTTAGGATTAAACATGTTTTGTCCGTATACGAATCCTCCTTAATTTAGGGCTTTAAAAATACCATTATGTGTTTCCTTAATTAGTTTTAGATAAATAAGATTCTTATGTGATTTTATCGGAATTCAACTCAACCCGAGTCTCTTTTGAACTCCCCCTTGCATATCTTTGAGTTGAATTCCTTCGAGTCAGCCCCCAGCGATGTCTGAATTACAGGTCTTAGAGGTCAAAAATGGATGATATACAACAGCACCGCAGTTTATACATCAGAGCCTAAAACAGCTTATTTCAATATTTTTAAACCTTCAAATTAAACTAATATTGCAGGTACTATCATTACAGGTTTTATTGTTTGCTTCTCAAATCACAATGATTTAAGAGAATAAAGATGAATGCTATTATCATATCAATGACAATATATAATTTCCCTAAAATTCAACCTTAGTTTGATTTTTTTTCATTTCAGCCGCATCAGGTTTTCGAGAAAAAAAAGAAAGAAGCATTGCATTTAATTTCCTATCGGCCCTCTTCTCTAATGTTTTCGGAGGAAGCTTGAGAAAAGTCATTAAGATCCTCTTTTGATTATGGAAAAAAGACGCATGCCAATTATTTTGCCTTTAGTTCTTGCTATTTTTGTTTTTACCATCCCATATTTTAAAGAAAAAATGACCTAAATTTACAACTTATTTTATCATATTCTTTAAGAGACATGGGATGTATCCGAAATCAGGACGTGATGTATTGAGACGTTTTGGGATGTATTCGAATTCCAAAAAATTTAAGGAAGTTTTGTAATTTAGAAAAGATTAGGGATATGATGCAATTAACTCTTAACGCTATTGCACTCTCTCCTCCCTCTCTCAATCTTGCTCGCCCCAGATATACAAATACATATGCGGCCAGTTACATATATATACAATTATCTAACCAACATACATATACAATTCAACTACAAATCGTAATTAACAAATTATAACTATAAAGCATAATTAAGCTATTTTTGAGTGTCTATATGTGAAAAGTTTCCCCTAATTAATTTGCTTATATGGAGCATGAAGTTTAGTTTTCCCAAATATTGTAGGAGAAGTAATTTTTGGTTTTTTCAAAATAAGAATGTAAAGTAATTTTTGGGCCTGGCAGTTCCAAATCCTTATGAATATAGGGAGTCCTGCTTTGTCTCCCTCCCTATTATAAACCGCTCTCAATCAACTCTTACAATCCTTGTGTTTGCCCTAGACTAGAATCCATATCTCTCTTCTCTGCTATGGTGGCGGGTTGGGCAGGACTGCCAAACGACCTCCTTGTTTTGATTGCAAAGCGTGTTAAAGTGATGGAAGATTACATTGCTTTCCGTGGTGTTTGTACCTCATGGCGAACGGCTTCTCCCAAGGACAATTTCAATGTGATTTCTCCTCAATTTCCTTTGTTAATGCTTCCCCAGAAAGATGACGATTATCGAGAATTCTATTCTCTTTCCAAGGGTAAAGTCTCGCGCAAATTGTACCTCCCCGAGGCTAAAGGGCGAGAATGTTTCCCATCTCATCAGGTAGGATGGCTTCTCACCCAATCATTCGATGGAGAAAACGTTAATTTGTTGAATCCTTTCTCCCGTACCCAAATTCAACTTCCTAATCAATTTGCCCTAAATGATGAAGAAGACGAGTTAATCCAACAAGAAAAGTATAACTACATCAGAAATGCTATTTTATCTGCTAATCCTTCTTTTACTTCAGATTATATACTCGTCATTGCATATAACACAGATGTTAATCATTTAGCCTTTTGGCGACCTGGAGATATCAATTGGACTAAATTTCGCATCGTTGACAGAGTAGGTGGAGTGTCCGATATGATTTACTTCAAGGGCCAATTTTATCTTGTTACTTGGAGCGGTGCATTAGGTATTATTGATATTCAAGGACCTAATAGTGTTCCTGAATCGAACATAATTTATCTTAACGATGATAAGAAGTTGTTTCAACAACATTCAACTCAGTTCTATCTAGTTGACGTAAACGATGCACTCTTACTTGTTGCCCGATTTGCTAAAAGGCGTTCAAATGCTAGCAGAGCTCTCGAAACTGTTAAATTTGAAGTATATGAATTAGATGTAGTGAAAGGTAATATGAAAGAGATTAACAACTTGGGAGATTCAACAATTTTTGTGGGCTGTAATGGAGCAACTTCTATCGACTCCACTAAATTTACAGGGGTGATTAAGCCTAATCATATATATTTTACTGATGATTGGTTTGATCAAAACTATCATTTGGAATGTGGCGGTGGAAAAGACATGGGATGTTACAATATTCAAGATGGAAATATTGAATCTTTTTATCCTGAATTATCACTAAGTCGTATATGTCCGCCAACTTGGGTTATACCATCCTTATGAGATCAACTTGGGTTATACCATCCTTATGAGATCGTTATTGTGTGTGCTATATATTCAGTTAGGTTATTCAATTTTATTTGTTTTGTAACTTATTTAACAGTTAAGTTGTAGTATTTGTTTTATTTCATAATTTCACTCAATAACAACTTTATGTTTTTTGCTTTCTTGTGTTGATTTTTTGTAGCATGATCGATTTTATTTTGATTGACTTGGTTGCTTTGATTATTCGAAAAAAAACTGAAACTTTTTGATAATTAGTCTTATTAACAACTCCAATTAATCAGAAGGAATTATCTAGGACAAAATTATATATGACACAAAATTTCTCCGCCTATTCCTTTCTAGTCGAGCCTCTTGGTCTAGGCTGGATAAAAAGAGAAGTGCATAATCTCGTGAATTTTCTGATGTAAATTGGGCACTCTTTTTCTATTACTTCTTTCTTCTTACGTATCCTTAATAACAAGTTGGTTACACCTATAACTGTTTATCTTAGGTAAGATGAAAGAGGTGTGAACATGGATTTGAATTTGTATGTTTCTCCAATAGCATTAGTCAAATATGCGCAAATCCAATGTTTTATTATATAACTTGTAAATAAATTAAAAATAAAATCATGATTACCTAATATGATCAGAAAATTTGATTACGTATTCGAAATCCTTGTTCACATAAGATTTGGTTTATAAATTTATGTTTATAGATGTAAAAAGAATGAGCTCCAATAGTAACCTATGGCGGACTGGGCAGGATTGACCAACGACCTCCTTGTTGAGATTGCAAAGCATGTTAAAGTGATTGAAGATTTCATTATTTTCGATTGTGTTTGTAATTCATGGAGAACAGCTTCTACTAAGGACAATTTTGATGTGCTTTCTCCTCAACTTCCTTTACTAATTCTCCCTCAGAAAGATGATTATCAAGAATTTTACTCTCTTTTCAAGGGCGGAGATTGTACCTCCCTGAGGCTAAAGGCGAGATTGTTTCCCATCTGATAAAATGGGATGGTTTTTCACCCAATAATTAGAAGTTGGCGAAGAGGTCCTTTTGTTGAATCCTTTCTCCGCTACCAAAATTCAACTTCCTACCTTAATTGAAGATCTAGAGTATCCCTACATCATAAATGCTATTTTATCTGCCAATCCTTCTTTTACCTCAAATTATGTACTCGTCATTGCATATCACACAAATGTTGAACAATTTGCTTTTTGGCGACCTAGAGATATCAATTGGACTAAAATTAACCTCGGAAGAACATATGGTGGAGTGTACAATATGATTTACTACAACGGCCAAATTTATTTTGTTACTTGGACCAGTGAATTTGGTATTATTGATGTTCAAGGACCTGAACGAAGCATAGACTTTCTCAAAATTGATGATAAGAAGCTGTTTTACCAAAATTCAACTCAGTTTTATCTCGTTGAAGTAAGCGATGTACTCTTACTTGTTGTCCAATTTGGTAGAAGTCGTTCAAATGCCGACACTTTTAAATATGAAGTATATGAAATAGATGTAGTGAAAGGTAATTTGGAAGAGATTAACAACTTGGGAGATTCAACAATTTTTTTGGGCTTTAATGCAACAACTTGTATCGACTCCACTATATTTACAGGGGTCAAGCTTAATCATATATATTTTACTGATAATTGGCACGACCATTACTATAATTTGGAATGTGGCGGTGGAAAAGACATAGGATGTTACAATCTTGAAAATGGAAATATTGAATATTTTTATCCTGAATTATCTCTAAGTTGTATTTTCCCGCCAACTTGGGTAATACCATCATTATGATGCCAACTTGGGAGGAGTTATAGTGTGCTATATGTTCAGTAATTTATTTTTGTTGTTTTTGCAATTTATTGTAATTTAGTAGTATTTGTTTACTTTTGTGATTTCAATCAATAAGAACTTTATGTTATTTGCTTTATTGAGTTGAACTTTTTGTTGCTCTTGGTTGCTATGAAAGAGAAGTGCATGATCTCGTGAATCAATTGTGCTGTAAATTTGAACACCTATTAGTGTATAGTGGATTGACGCGGAGCATTGTGTTTGAGAAAAAACTTGTGATCGCCAAGCTTTTCAAACAGTTCAGCATATGAAATTGGGGTGTCACGTGCTTGAATTGCTGCAGATCGATTTCGCGATATTCTTGTCCAAGACTAGTGAGAATCTTGACAATGAATTCAGCATTGGTGACAGGAGATCCTGCGGTCGCAAGCTCATCACAGAGAGATAGTTATCCACATGTTCAATCTGATATTTAGTCTAGCTCAATATGACCCATCTTTTTTTAATTTATCTGAAACACCTATAACCGGAGCACTAGACCAATATCCATAAGCCCTATAAATCAGATAGGACTGATTGACCAAAAGCTTAGGCACTCGTGGATAGGTACTAGACCAAAATCTGCACTATCTAAATGTGTTCCAAGTTTATATGACTAGCTAAATTTTTACTTGCTAAGATCACGATGCATACTGTACCAGTAGCTAAATCTGTTTTTTGGTTTTAGGTCTCCTTTTTATCTATTTTTCATTTGTTTGGCTTGATTTTTGTTTCATTTTTTGCTGCTTTATTTGGTACTTGGATTGAAGTCATGTTGCATACACTGGATGTGTTGCTCTCTTTCTATATACGAGTTTTTATTTCAAAATTATTTTTTTGCCTTATTCTTGGTTATTGAAATTTAGTGTGTTCTCATGTGTTGTTGGTTAGTGCATTAGACTGGTTATGCCGAGATGGTATTCATTTCGTGGTATCAGCCTCTTTGCCAATGAATCATATTCAAGAATAATGTTAGTCATGTCGGATAACCACTGTTTACAAACCACCAAATCTCTGCCATCTGAACACCGGCACTCACACACAAAAAATAGAGCAACAATCAGCTGGGTATTTTCAAACCTTTTCGATTAGTAAAGGGGTATTTTTGGCCTTTTTCTGTATAATATATGAAAAAAATTGCTAACTATTTATTGCCAAATATTTTAGGATGTCAATCGTAGGTAATTTTTCAAAATAAGAATGTAAACCCTATTATAAAACGCCCTCCCTCAAATTGTTACCATCCTTCTATTTGCCCTAGAATCCTCTTCATCTTCTTCCTACCTATTAAGCTATGGCGGACTGGGCAAGGCTAACCCATGACCTCCTTGTTCTGATTGCAAAGCGTGTTAAAGTGATGGAAGATTTCATTGCTTTTCATAGTGTTTGTACCTCATGGCGAACGGCTTCTCCCAAGGACAATTTTGATATTCTCTCTCCTCAACTCCCTTTACTAATGCTCCCTGATGATGATGAAAAAAATTATTATCGAGAATTTTACTCTCTTTCCAAAGATAAAGTCTCACGGAGATTGTACCTCCCAGAGGCTAAAGGGCGAGATTGTTTCCCAACTCATCAGATGGGATGGCTTCTCACCCAATCATTAGACGGAGAAGAGGTCAATTTGCTCAATCCTTTCTCCGATACCAAAATTCATCTTCCTAACCAATTCGCGTTAAGAGCTTTACAGAATCCTGACGACTTAATTGTTGAAGAACAGGAGTTCTATCACTACATCAAACTGGCTACGCTATCTGCCAATCCATCTTTTACATCTGATTACGTACTCGTAATTTCATATGACACCGATGTTAATTATTTGGCTTATTGGCTACCTGGAGATATCAATTGGACTCTATTTGACATGGATGAAAGACATGGTGGAGTCTGCAATATGACTTACTACAAGGGTAAATTTTATCTTCTTACTTGGGGAGCTGAAATCTGGGTTGTTGATGTCCAAAGTCATGATCGACGCGTAGAGTCACACTTGATTTATCTTAACGATAACAAGGACTTGTTTCGACATTCAATTCAGTACTATCTAGTTGGGGTAAACGATGCACTCTTATTTGTTGCCCGATTTGGTAGAAATAGTTCAAATGATGATAGTGCAGTGGACACTTTTAAATGTGAAGTATATGAAGTAGATGAAATGAAGTGTAAATTGAAACGGATTCACAACTTAGGAGATTCAACAATTTTTTTGGGTCTTAATGGAGCAACTTCCATCGACTCCACTAAATTTACAGGAGCGATTAAGCCTAATCACATATATTTTACTGATGATTGGGATGAACAGAACTTATCGTTGGAATGTGGTGCTGGAAAAGACACAGGAGTTTACAATCTTGAAGATGGAAATATTGAATATTTTTATCCTGAATTACCACTAAGTTGTATTTGCCCGCCAACTTGGGTAATACCATCATTGTGATGCCAGCTTGTATGAGGAGCTATTGTGCTATATGTTCAGTAATTTATTTATTTTTGCAATTTATCATAAAGTTAGGTTCTAGTATTTGTTTTCTTTAGTGATTTCAATCAATAAAGAACGTTATGTTATTTGTTTTATAATTGAGTTGAACTTTTTGTAGCATGATCAAATTTCATTGGGAAGGGCTGCCCCAGCCCCCATGACCTCCTTGTTCTGATTGTGAAGCGTGTTAAAGTGATGGAAAATTTCATTGCTTGTCGTGGTGTTTGTACCTCATGAGTCATGGTGAACAATTTCAATATTTTCTCTCCCCAACTCCCTTCACTAATGCTCCTTGATAAAAAAAAAGAAAAGATGATGACGTTTATCGAAAATTTTACTCTCTTTCCAAGGGTGAACTCTGGCGGATATTGTACCTCTCCATGATATGTTCCACCAAGTTGGTGAAATTATTGATGATGAATCTAACAAGAGTCTCCAATACTTGAAGATAGAGAATGGTCATTCTTGCCCTATTTGCTGTTATAATAGCAGCCTGCTTCTGTCTTTTAATAGTTCTTTCAAAAGGAAAAATCTAAGAAACATGAGTTATAATAGTTGTTCAAGGTAACAATTTGGCAAGTCCAACCTCACTTTTACTTTGATATTTTATGTATAAATTCACTATTCATGTTACCTATATTACAAACTCTTCTATATAGCCTGACATTTGACCAATTGAACACTTTTACATTATCAAGCAAAATAAATTTAAAAATCGTTACACAAATTAAATTATTTCCATATTGCTTCTAAGTCGACATGTTCATAGTTTATTGGTACATTGAGTTATTTTATGGAAAAGCTACCTAATTAGATATACTTTTATACCATATCTACTAATTCAATTTAAACTTTCAAATAGTTACTTATTATCCCACTATTATCAAATTCGAAATCACATGCATTATGAGATATATCATTACTTAAATATAGCCTAAATAGACACTAACTCAATTATCACCCTAATTTACTCCTCCGCTACAATTCAACCCGCTCTCTCTCCTAATCGTTCTCCTCCCACATTTTCTTATAACAGTAAAAAAGGTGTATAAAATTACAAAATAAATGAGTTCGGGGTACTATGATCTTAGTTAATTAAGATGTGTCTTTGGAATTTCGATCATAATATAGGGGATACTTGTACCTTATCCCGATACAAGAAGATCAACACATCTATCTAATCCTATGACATATAAATTACTCAATTCAAGAATGAAAATTGTCAATACATATAGTACTCATTGTTATGTATTGGATACATAACTAAACACACCTAATACAAAGATGACACAATACATATGGTTATGTATTCATGTATCAGATTTGTATTAGGTGTGTTTAGTCATGTATCAAAATTATCTTCTACGATACATATTTGATGTCTAATTTTTTATTCAATTCATAAATTTTTACTCGATACATACAATTCCCACTGTTTTGTATCAGATACATAATTGAACACACCTAATACAAAACTAACACAATACATATGGTTATGTATCAGAATTCATATATCATATTTGTATTATGTGTGTATCAAAATTATCTTCTACGATGTATCTAATGTCTAGTTTTTTTCTCAATTCATCAATTTCTAATTCAACTGCAATTGTTGATTTCAGATTCACAAACGGAATAGTCTCCAATGTGATTGTGTGCTTTATAGGATTGTATTTGATTTTACGTTAGTTTTCCTTTTTTAGCGTAACAAACGGAAAAGGAAATGTATCAGTATCTATGTATCCGAATGTCCAGTGATGTATTTGAAATTCTTAAAATTTAAGGAATTTTTATAATTTGAAAAAGAATAAGAATATGATGTAATTAGCTCTTGACATTATGAAATATATGAGATCTATACTTGTTTTAAACTAGTAATGCGTGTTAACAATTTGAAATTCCTCATTTGAATTCCAAAACATATTGGGCCTGCCACTCATATTCCTTTTTGGGAAAATTACGTAGAATAGCAAACATTTAGCTTGTATTAGGTACTATAGCTACATTTTATGAAAATTGTAATTCACGATTACAGTTTTCCCAATTTTTGCTATTCAACTAATTTGTTTAATTCGCCTGATTTGTATAATTCACCTGATTTGTGTAAATCCAAAATTTGTATAATTTGGTTCTTGATTGTATAAATCCATAATTTTGTATATGTTTACCCTAGCTATTTGTATACGATTTATGAAAAATTCATAATAAATTACCTTGTTTGTGTAATGGCAAGCGAAATATACAAACATAGTTCTGAAAAATACTTAAATGTATAAATACATAATTTGTATATACTTAACCATATTTGTATATTTGCAAGTAAAATATACAAACCGCAGTAGCAAATAGAACTATAGCTATGTTGGAATAATAATTAAAAGTTGGAGTAGAATTTCTAAGTTGTTTAGGATTTGTTATTTTTTTATATTTATTTAATTATGTCTAGTTATAATTTGTTTGTCTAATTTATATAGGAATAGATTTTTTCTAGTCTTAGTTTAATTTGGTTTTTACTAATATAAATAGGGATATCGCTAGTTAGTTTTCTATTTACAGAAAGTACAAAAATATACCGAATGGATAGAACTTGAAGTAAAATTCAATTTTTTTTAAAATTTATAAATAAAATATTTTTGTTCATTGAGTATGTTTGATATTTCTAAAATTTTCTCTTTCCTTTTTCTATTCCAAATCCTTGTGAATACAGGAAAGTTCTGCTTTGTCCCTTTAAATATAAAACGCCCTCAAATTGTTGCAATTCTTACAACCCCTTGCTATGGCGGATTGGGTAGGAATGCCCCATGACCTCCTTGTTCTGATTGCAAATCGTGATAAAGTGATTGAAGATTTCGTTGCTTTCAGTTGTGTTTGTAATTCATGGCGAACAGCTTCTACCAAGGACAATTTCGATGTGCTTTCTCCCCAACTTCCTTTGCTAATGCTCCCTGATGATCATGAAAATAATTATTATCGAGAATTTTACTCTCTTTCCAAAGGTAAAATTTCCCGCAAATTGTACCTCCCCGAGGCTAAAGGGCGAGAGTGCTTCCCATCTCATCAAGTAGGATGGCTTCTAACCCAATCATTCGACGGAGAAAAGGTTAATTTGTTCAATCCATTCTCCGGTACCCAAATTCAACTTCCTAATCAATTTGCCCTAATTGATGAAGATGAGGAATTAATCGAACAAGAAGAGTATAATTACATCAGAAATGCTATTTTATTTGCTAATCCTTCTTTTACTTCAGATTATGTACTCGTCATTGCATATAACACAGATGTTAATCATTTAGCCTTTTGGCGACCTGGAGATATCAATTGGACTAAATTCCGCATCATTGACAGAGTAGGCGGAGTGTCCGATATGATTTACTTCAAGGGCCAATTTTATCTTGTTACTTGGAGCGGTGGAATAGGTATTATTGATATTCAAGGACCTAATAGTGTTCCTGAATCGAACATAATTTATCTTAACGATGATAAGAAGTTGTTTCAACAACATTCAACTCAGTTCTATCTAGTTGACGTAAACGATGCACTCTTACTTGTTGCCCGATTTGGTAGAAGGCGTTCAAATGCTAGCAGGGCTCTCGAAACTGTTAAATTTGAAGTATATGAATTAGATGTAGTGAAAGGTATTATGAAAGAGATTAACAACTTGGGAGATTCAACAATTTTGTGGGCTGTAATGGAGCTACTTCTATCGACTCCACTAAATTTACAGGGGTGATTAAGCCTAATTGTATATATTTTACTGATGATTGGTTTGATCAAAACTATCATTTGGAATGTGGCGGTGGAAAAGACATGGGATGTTACAATATTCAAGATGGAAATATTGAATCTTTTTATCCTGAAGTATCACTAAGTCATATATGTCCGCCAACTTGGGTTCTACCATCCTTATGAGATCGTTATTGTGTGTGCTATATATTCAGTTAGGTTATTCAATTTTATTTGTTTTGTAACTTATTTAAAAATTATTTTGTTTTATTTAATAATTTCACTCCATAAGAACTTTATGTTATTTGCTTTATTGTGTTGATTTTTTTGAAGCATGATCGATTTTATTTTGATTGACTTGGTTGCTTTGATTATTCGGAAAAAAAAAAACTGAAACTTTTTGATAATTAGTCTTATTAACAACTCCAATTAATCATAAGGAATTACAAAATTATACATGACACAAAATTTCTCCACCTATTCCTTTCTAGTCGAGCCTCTTGGTCTAGGCTGGATCAAAAAGAGAAGTGCATAATCTCGTGAATTTTCTGATGTAAATTGGGCACTTTTTTTCTATAATTAATTTCTTTCTTCTTGCGTATTCTTAATAACAAGTTGGTTACACCTACAACTGTTTATCTTAGGTTAAGATGAAAGAGGTGTGAGCAAGGATTTGAATTTGTATGTTTCTCCAATAGCAT